>VDFB02259590.1:0-225662 GCA_007258455.2 Sequoia sempervirens | reverse complement strand
TGAAAGTGGCCATACATTACCAAGAGGCGTTGAAGATTAAAAAAAAAAAGAGATCACAGCTGTAAGAGAAGTGATGTGTGAGTGTAGGAAAGGCCAGCACTGCAGATTTTGAAAGGTTTTAGTGGGCCCAAACACCCAGCAGCCACTTTTTGTCCTATTGACTACCAGCTGCCACCTTCTTTGTCTTATTTACCTCTCCAAAAGGGAATCGCAGGGGGTTTTAGGCTGTTTGCTACATTATATTTCTGATAATGCACAAGAAGGGTGACGCGGGGGTTAATAAGGTCAAAATTCAGCTTATTTCAGGTTTTTTATGTTATTTGAATTTTATTAAATATCGTTTAAGCAATGCTTTTCAATAATATTTTGTGAATATTTTATTCATCATTATTAAGATCATTTTGGCTGCAATAATAAATTCAATTAGCATTTATTTATTTAAATATTAGAATGGAAAAATTAGAAGAATATATATATATAAAATCATTTTTTTGTAAAATTATTGAAAGGGATATTTCATGATATGTTTTTGCTATTTTTTCTTTCATTTTAGTTGAGTTCTAGGGTTTCAATCTTTTTTTCCTCTCTTTTTTCCATTTTTATTTTAGAACTAGCGTTTAAAATTTTTAAAGTTGAAACTTTATTTTGTCTTAATTTCATCATTGGTTTTTAGACTGCAGGAATCAGGTAGCCCCCCCTATAAACTGTAGTGCGCCTGGGAAACTTTTTTCACGTGACCGGTGACATTGGTGTGACATGCCCTCCAGTACCACGGGGACGAGGGAAGACTAGACCTCGTGACCTCTTGCCTACAACAAGATGATTTAGCCAATTGAGCTAGGCCCCCACGTCCCTTAATTTCATCTTCATTCTTTCAAGACTAGGGTTTAAAAAACTGTGAAGTTGATACTTGATTTTTTTCTTTCTGCTATAGTTTCCATCTTTGCAATGATGTAATGATGGCATCCTCAACTATCCATAGTAGCAACAAGTCCAAAGACCTCACTTTGAAGCACAGAAAACGAGTTTCAAAATCAAGAACAATAATATACAATTATTATGGCTTCTACATGAGGAGACATCAATCATCTCAAATACTACTTTGCGCGAATCTCTAGCTAAGATGTGCAATTATTAATTTCAATGGAATTTGTTTTGACTAGAGGATTTTGATCAATGATTGTATTCATATGCAGTTGTGTGAGTTTGCGCAAACACTAAACTTCCATATGATCTCCTACCTAGTTTATAGCATGGTAAAACTAAGAACTAGGTGTTTTGTTAATCTATCAAGGGTGTTTTTCTTGCAAATATGAATCAAATTGCAATCAATAAGCCCAAATGCAATCCTTGAATAGAATTGGTTTTCAATCCCAAATCTAATTGTGGAAAACCAAGAGAGTTTTCATCATTTGGATGTCTAATACCAAGGATTTTTTTCCTTGAATGCTTCAAATACCAAATTGGATGGAATAATTGAAATAACAAATCAAATACTTTGATGAGAGCCTTGACCTTTCTTTTAAAGGCACATATTTTGGACCCTCTATTTTTATTTTCTTCAATTACTTTTTCCTCCAAGTATTTAAAAAAACTTTTAAATTACATCCAAAGGCCCCTTTTGAATTGCATTTTAAATGAAGTGTTAAAAACACTTAGTTGAACATTACATAGGATCTATAATAATATTTAAGTTGCCCTTTTGAAAATTAAGTGATTGTTCACCTAAAATATTGTTGTTATTTCCCTTATTTTATCCTTTAGCCTATGGGAAATAAAATA
The DNA here is from genome assembly GCA_007258455.2 of Sequoia sempervirens. NCBI lineage: Eukaryota > Viridiplantae > Streptophyta > Pinopsida > Cupressales > Cupressaceae > Sequoia > Sequoia sempervirens. The sequence continues at coordinate 223,880 of VDFB02259590.1, read as the reverse complement.
GGCTATGGGTCCTCAATTAACTCTTTTTTTAAGAAGGGGACATAATACACCCATTGTTTAGAGTTGTTATTTGTCAATTACTGAAGAATTTTCATTGAGTTTGAACTCTAGGCGAAGATGAAATTTCACTTAAATGTGCTTGATTGAGCTCTTGAAAAATAGGATCAAAGAGACCTAATTTCCCTCATGATCTAATGTAGACCTTATTAACCAAGATTAAATAACTTCAATTGAAAGCAATAAGATTGATTTTCCACACAATAAGTTTTAACACTCCAAAACCAAGTGCTTCATCCAAATCTACATGTCCCCTTCTTAAGGCATGGTACGGCCTGTACCTATTGTATAACCCCCTTAGGAAAAATAACTGAAAAGATAATTGATATTCATGATTGCGTGATTTACAAAAGGAGACAAAGGCAAAAGAAACAATCGTTAACTGACGAAAACTAAAGCTAAAAAACAAGAAAATGCTAAAAAGAACTAAAGTTAACTGACAACTAATTAAAACTACGATGACCATTAATATTACATTTAATATTTTAATACCCTCCCTTAATGGTCATCGTACAAACATAAACTTAGTCTACCCAAATTCTTCTAGAAACATATCATCGGTGACTGATAACTAGAGAAGCATAACCACCTCGCAATTACTAGTCCTTTCTCGCAGAACCAAATCTAGACACCGGCACTCAAAAACAATGAGCCTCCGCTACTTCCAGGTAGTAGATACAAAAGACAATTATCTGGCAAAAAAATTTCCATCCCTCCCATTTTCCAAAGCACAAAAAACGAGGTATGTGATCAACTGGCATAAACTATGGACATCAATTGGCACAACACTCACGAATTGTAAGATTTTTCAAAAAAACCTTCGAAAACTCTAAAAAAGTAAGATTTTTTCAGAAAAAATCCTCAAAAAACTTTTGAACTGCAAAATTTTTATAGAAAAATTTTCAAAAACTCTTTAAAAACTTCAGGTGCTCGATTTTTTGTTGAGAAAAAAATTGCCCAAAAAACTAGTCTACAAACCCTAGCAGCAACCCACAATTTTTTAGATAGGAAAAAATCATCAAAAAAATCTTCATAAAAAACACTTGATAAATTTTTTCAAAAAAACATTTCGAAAAACTCTTTGCAGAATTTTTATTTTTCCTAGAAAAATTCTTTCAAAACTGGCTCGAAACTCAACCCTTCAAGCTGCCATGAAAACTGGAAAAATCAAGTCCACTGAAAATCTAAAAATCGAGAACTTATGATCCAGAAACCTTAAGTTCTCCAGACAAAACCTCAAAAACACCCACAAACTTAGAAAATAGCCCAAAAAAAAGAAACTCCCAGAAAATGCTGACATTTCAAACCCTGGCCGGTTCATAAAATTTGTAGGAAACCCTGGAAAAAACATCTGTCTCAAAAAATACCATCTTTGCCCACAGAAAAAAAAAAATTTGGTCAAAACTATCTTCAAACCCTAGGTCGCGAGTTTGAGAAGACACGATTTGAACAGAATCCAAGCAAAAAACTTCAAAACTCTGGCAGAAACCCTAGCAACGACAATAAAAAAAAATGCCTAAAAAATCCAACAGGACACTTGCGGATTGCAGAATCTAGTCACAATAAAACGCATGGAAAAACACAAGTTTGCACAAAAATTCATCACAGTTTGCAAAATTTGTTGCTAAATAGTAGAACAAATCAGTTGAAACTTCCAAGAACCAGATCGCACGAGCTTCTTCAAATGATGATGCCACAAAAAAACCCTTGAATCAGAAAAAGAAATGCGTGTTGCAAAAAACGCGTGCAAGGAAAAAAGGCTAGGTCGTGCAGGCGGAACAAACCCTTAGTAGCGCGGACTTTAGCAGAAAACCCATGAAAAATCCATCTTCAAAAAGTCGCACACATAAAACCAGATGAAAATCGCCGCCAAAAACGTCTGCCAGAAATCATTAGCAGAGAAAGATCCACGAACAGAAAAAAATTCCCAGCGAAAATATTCAGGAAATCAATGCCCTTCAAAAGCCCGCAAATTTTCCAAAAAATTGACAAAAATCTGTCACGAAAATCCTCAGAAAGGTGTCGTGATTCCTCTTGAAACCCTCTGAAATTCAACTCAATAAATTTCTACAACAAACCCTTCGAAATTTCTTCACTAAAAAAACTTTGATTTTCAAAATTTTCTAAAAAAATAAATTCTTCGAATTTTTTTTTTTTTAAAATCGGCTTAAGCTAACCAGGTTTGAGCCTGAGCTCTAGTACCATGAAAAGATAATTGATATTCATGATTGCATGATTTACAAAAGGAGACGAAGGCTCCTTATAAAGAAATTACAAGACGATGTTTCTAAAAGAAACAATCGTTAACTAACGAAAACTAAAGCTAAAAAACAAGAAGATGCTAAAACGAACTAAAGCTAACTGTCGACTAATTAAAACTAAGATGACCATTAATATTACATTTAATATTTTAATAATAACCAGCACTCAAACCAACCAAAAAATGATGCAAATGCACTCCAAATTGCTAGGCACCACCCATCAATGAGAGATACCACTGCAAAATGCAGCGCTATGACAAGGAAACCTCACGCCAACCTTTGTTGTAACTATACGGCCTACCTAGGAGATGGTACAACCAACAATAAGGAAACTTCTTCAATCACCTCTTAATCACTGCAAAATCTTCAACAAGAAACTTCACAAACAAAGGCAAATCTATAATTTCAAAACACATTGAAAATATCCATACCTGCAAAACCTCTAAAACTTCAATTTGAAACAATGGTGATCCTTGGATGGAATAACTCCAACTAGCTAGCGGGTTTCCATCCCCTAAACTAGTAATCTTGAGAGGGTTTTCGTCCTCAAAAGACTTTGGAAGAACTCAGGTTTATTCCAACAACATAACAGTATTATTCATAAGCATAACCATAACAGTATTATTCATAAGCATAACCATTAAAATGAGCTCTTACCCTCCTTATATAACTTTCCCTAGAGGAAATAACAATTATTTGAAAATAATAATTCCAATATTTTCAAAATGACCTTTTTGAAATAATAATATTTTTTCATGTGCAAAAGTCCCCTTCTTCCCTAGGCATCCACTTTTGAGCTCACTTTACATTTATAAAAAAGATTTTTTTTCTTTTTGTATTAGAAATAGCTGTAAAACCAATTACATAGATCAGCAACCTATTCACAGTCCTGATTTAGACCACGCAGGGTCTCAAGACTGCATCTTCACTATACACATTTCTCTAATAACATGCTTTCTACATAAGCGAATATTGTTTTAAAAGTTAAAACCTGTTTGCCACTTACTAAGATATACAAACACACGTATTTATAAACTGTAGGCGATCATCCTGTGCATATAGGTTGTAGGTGATCATCATGTACAAAAGATATTCATAATTAAGCAGTCTAAATTGTCCATATAAACTGTAAGGGGTCATTGTGCTAGCAGGATGTGTGTACTCTTCAATATTGAACCTGTTCATGGGCAGCAAAATGGAACTATATACCAAAAACCAGTATATTAGAGAATTGTGTTATCACTCTCTACTCTTTGGTTGGCAAAGATTCTTGGTCCACCTTTTTCTTTTACGCTCTTTTTCAGATTGTCCACTGAATATTGATTATTGTACCTCCTTTTGAGCTCCTGGTGCCCTTTCCTAAATGGAATATTGTCAACTTCACTAAATGGCCAGTGCGTAGCATGTTTTACCTCTACAGCTCCATTCTCCATTAGCTGAACAAATTTCTACTTAGTGATCTCCATGGTCATAGTCACCTACAAAGAAACATTGAACACTATGAGTCTTCTTGAAGACTCTGTGAGTGCCCTCCTTACCTTCTGAAATTTGTCCTCATTTTTGTATTTCCAAATAATCCATCTAAGTCAGCACAAAAGATATTCCAAACCCCCTAGCAAAGAAGCATTCAAAAAAATATGTTGATAGACTCGGGCTTTTTAAAATACTACAAATGTCTAAGCTATTAGATTTCAAATAACAGGGTAATCTCTGTAATAATAACAGTCACCTGAAACAAGCTTTTTTGGGTTTAATTTTACTTGACCGTAATGTTTTAAATATACTTGACCGTTGTTTTTCAGTCAAGTCTAGATTCCAACAGCCATTAATATAGTTGGCCATATTGCTAGTGCCAAATAGAGATGTGTAGACATCTTTACTTTTCACTTTATTTAATTTAGTTCCATCTATCCATTTATAAGCATCAAGAATATCAATATCATGTTCTTGTATAGCTGTGAAATTAATATTACTACAAGCCTTTCTTAATATTGTATAAGTTCTCCAATTAGAGGGGGGAATCCCAAAGTCGCTGCAAAGGGAGGACCATGATCCCAATCTCCCATTATCAAGAATGTCTTTAAAGCATTTGATGCCCTTACTAGTCCATAGTTTTGCTAAGCAGCCTTGCAGAAGTGCAAGGGGCTTGTTAATGTGTTCCACGTTCCACCATAATGATCTAGAGAGAAGGGTCTTCTAGTTGCTTAGACCACCACTATCATGGAGATTGCTTCTAACCTGTTCCCAGGCTCTCCAAAGGCTTCTAAACACAATGGAACCAGCAGGGATCACGGAAAATTTATTAAGAGGTCATAGATGGGAAAATGCTTCCAATTTTTGGCCTGCTTAGGGACAGCTTCCTAGATATTTTTTCTAACTAACACCTTCCAAGGTTCATCCCCTTTCAGGACCCTCAGGATCCACTTAACAGCTAGAGCAACCCCATGCAGTCTTAAGTCTTTCAACCCAAGACCACCCACAGCCTTCTCTCTACAACACCACTCCCACTTAATAGAATGTTTTTGCCTCCTCCCTTTTCCATCTGACCAAAGGAATTTCCTAATCCTTTTTTGGATTTCAGTTACTTGATAGCTACTAAAAGAGCCAGATAGAAGAGTAGTAGCGGCTGCAGGAGAATAAAATTTTCTGACAAATTTCTGCTCTCCTTGCTAAGGATAGGTACTGCTTATTCCATTTGTCAATCTTCTTTTTAATTTTCTCTTTAATCCATGAACACATGTCTTTGAGGCATGGATTGACAGCAAATGGAATTCCCAAATATCCTCCCCATTGAAATTCATATTTGGAGAACCAATCTGGGGAGGTGTAGTTCCAACTAAGCATAATGGATTTTGTATTAGATAATCTTGTTCCAGATGCTTTACAGAATAAGTCCATTTTCTGCATTAAATTGTGGAAGTTGTCTTCCTCAATGTTGACAAATAGTGCAGTATCATCTGAAAACTGAGTGTTTAAGAGGTCTTTGTTATTAGGTAGTGTAAGACCTTTTATTCTAGGGCTTGAGGTCGATTCCCTTAACAGGTAGAATATAGCATCAAATGCAATAACAAATAGAGCAGGTGCAAGGGGGCACCCTTGTCTAATAGACCTCTGTAGGTGGAATTGCTCAGATAGAGATCCATTAATGTCAACTTTTGCAATAGGATCCTTCAAAAGGGTTTTGACCATTTGACAGAATTCACCATGCAATCCAAAAGCCTCAAGTGCCAGTATTAAGAATGTCCATTCAACCCTGTCATAAGCTTTCTCGAAATCCAGGAGAAAGGCACTAGAGTTTTGATTTGACTTTCTAGCCCACTCCATTGCCTGCCAACTTGTCAAGAGGTTCTCCAGGATATATCTCCCCTTAATGAAGCTAGTTTGGGTGGGGGTTATCACAGTAGGGAGAATATCTAATAGTCTCAAAGCTAGCACTTTACCTAGGATCTTGTAGGAAACGTTGAGCAATGTAATAGGTCTTCAGTTCTTGATGAGTGTTTTATCACCTTCTTTAGGAAGGAGTTTAATGATCCCTTTGTTGATGTCACTACCTAAAGAGCCCCTACTAATAGCTTCCTTATACACTTGGTGGAGATCCTCACTCACCCAATCACAATTCTTTTTATAGAATTCAACAGGTAGCCCATCATCTCCAGGAGATTTGTCATTTTTTAGCACCTTGATGGCATTAACTAACTCCTCTCTAGATCTCTTTTCTTAGTAAGTCCACTTGCTCCTTGGAAATCCTTTTAGGAATAAGGTTCTTGAAAACTTCTCTGGCTCTATTGCTATCCTCTGAGTTCCCTTCAGAGGTGAATAAATCTTTATAGAACAAGAAGAACTATTTCATAACTTCCTTGGGATTGCTAATAAGTGTGTTGTCACACCACAAGTTCCCTACTGTCTCCTTAGTACCTTTTTCTTTGATATACCTAAAGAAAAAATTTGATCCTCTATCTCCCTAACTTAACCAATTCAGTTTTTCTCTCACTCTAAGGCCTTGATTCTCAATCTCTTGAAGTCTCCTTAAGGATTTCCTAACATAGATAAGCTCTTCATTAAGCCTTAAGTTGTTTGGGTTATTCTGCAGTTCATTTTCCAGCTTTAAGAGCTTTTCATGGAGGTTAAACTCTCTTCTTTTGTCCATCGCCTTCTTTTTTCCAATGGTCTGGAAGATCACTTTCTAGCTTTGGCCATTGCTTTCCCACCTCTTTATGGCAATTTTGTCTTTCATCCTCCATTTGTTAATACCTCTAAGGGTAAGAATGGCATCTTGACAATCCTTGTCCTCTAGAAGTTTTGTATTTGAAAGGAATTTTTTCTCTCTTTTAAGGGTTCTAACTTCCTCATTTCCCATCACAACAGAGGTATTGATTGGGTGGTGATCTGAAAGTGAACAAGGTTGTACTCTTACTCTATTTCCCTCACTTGTCTGTTTGAAGTTAAAGCACTCTCTATTGGCATAAAACATGTCTAATCTGCAAAATATCCTTTTATTTCCTCTTTGAGAGTTACACCAAGTATACCAAATAGATTCGTTTTCCTTTTTCAATCCTTCAAGAGGATCAATAAGGTTGAGCTTATTTTTCATTTTTCTCCAATATAATTTCTCATCTCCTTTCCATACCATATCCAATCCTCCAGCTTTATCATCCTTGCTTTCAACCATGTTGAAGTCTCCTCCTAAGAGCCAAGGGGTTTCTTGGATGTTTGTTAACCACCTCCACAATTCAATCCTCTCTCTCTATAGTCATTTGATGCATAGATTGAGCAAATACCAAATTTGTAATTATCCTTCTCAAGGGTCACCCAAACTGCTCGGTTACAAGGAGAGATGCTAGAGCTAGTTACGAATTGAGTCCATGCATTGGAGAGCAGTATAGCAGCCCCTCCTTTACCCTTACAATGGTTCATAGAATATTGAATAGCATCTTTCCAAATAACTTAAGGTTAGTTTACAAAGTAAACCAGTAACTTTGACTTCCTACAGTAGGACCACATCTTTATTCCCTTCATTGTTAAGGAATCTTCTTACTGCATACTTCTTGTCAAGGGACTCCAACCCCCTTACATTCCAAGAGTAACAATTGATCATCATCATATGACAAGTTTAAGTATCTTTGGAGCTCCTGAAACTTTCAAAACTCTTAGGAATTCTCTCTAACTTATCTTTCTTTTTGGGGAAGGGTTGACTCTCAGTCCTACTAAGTTTCCTTTTGTTCTTCTTCTTGATTTCAATCCACCCTTTATCATTTCCTATGGGTTCTCCATTTTCCCATAATTTCTGGTTATTAGGATCAAAAGGCCTTGATGAGGCTGGTATTATGTCCCCTTCCATGTACTCTAGGTCATCTAAAGATTATGTGACCCCTGCTAGGGCACAATCATATTTCACTTCCCTATCCTCTTCCTCAGGATTTGATTTATCAGGCTTTCCTAAAAAGCTGCAATCCATTCCTGTACTGGCAATGGGTTTAGTTTCCCCTTCCCAAACCTTGTCCAAGGTCAATCCATGGACAGTCTCTTGTCCAAGCTTGCCATTGGGCAAAGGGAGTTTTATGGCTTCACTTAAAACTAAAGCGGGGTCATTATTCCCCACTGTTATTCTTTCACTAATCTGGCAGATATCATTGTCATTATCAAAGTCCTAGCAAATGTTTAATCTAGGATCAACTTTGGTGCTGGCTTTATATTCATTAAGTTGCTTTGAAAGCTTTAAAAAAAGGATAGTACCCTTACGCTTTTCACTTTATTAATTTAACATTAGGAAGTGAATATTAAAATTATTTCACCTGAGTTGTAGAAAGCATTGAAATAGCATCAGAATCAAACTTTGATAATACCATCATGATTTTGAAGACTTGGGATGATGATCAGAGCCAACCAGGTGACTTACTAAAAATAGACTACTCCTCCAAGAAGTTTGGAGAAGCCATCAAAAGTTGAAATTCACTTTTGAAGTGTCATATTGATCCACACTACCTATTGAGCTCAATTCCAGGAACCAAAGTCACTGCTAACCAACCCCAAGCACTCCAAGAATTCTAGAGTTCTCCCAATTCACCAGGGAGTTTATAGGAAAACTCAAAAACTGAGCTAAATAATCACAAATCGATTATGCTCACAATGGGGACATTACATCTTCACAAATTGGAAAATGTAAAAATGGTTTGTTTTTCATTTTAGTTTTTGGGGGGTTGTTGTAGATTTAGGATTAATTTGAAGGGGCATAGGGATCCTTGTGGGCCCACTCATCCCTTTTCTCACCTCAAAATTGTGTTTTTATTTAAAAAGCCCCTAAAAAGTGTTTGGGTCATAAGGAATAGCTAGCCGTCAAGATGTTTGGACATCCCCTAGCCATCCCCTATCGTACTCAAACATCCCTTAGAAAAAATTTCACATCCCAAGGATGTTTCCTAAAATTTAAGAAAAAAGAGACGGGGTCGGGAAATTTCATACCCATCCCCATGTCCCTAAAACGTCCCCTATAGTTGATGGGGTCATTTTGGGAAAGGGATGTGTTCCGAGGAAGCAAAGGAAAAGAAATGACTTTTTTCAAATTTCAAGTTTATACATTCTCCTCTTCCCAGTGCATAATATAACTCAAGATCTTCTTTCTCAATGCACCTCAATCAAAAGTAAGACATCACTCAAATGGTAGCAATAACTAGGCATGTTAATTGACAATGTAGGTCCTCAAACTAGGCAACTGACGAACAAATTAGTCCCTCAAATTAAAGTAGTTCTAAGAAATTAATTATCAAATCCTTCCCACTATGTATACAATCCCAAACAATTAACTAACCACACGTTCACCTCTATTATAGACTCAACTAATTGAAAGTGATTAAAACCCCAACTATGTCATTATTATGCTAACAATCCATTCCCTAAATAGTTGTGGATTAGAGAAATGGACCCCACATGCCATGAGTGTCCAAAAAGGGACATTACAAATCCATTCTTCCCAAAATTGCTTAGCCACAAGTAACACAATGCTAGATGTCCCAATATCTCTAGTCTTTCTCAAGTACATCCTTTGCAAGCAAATTCCTCCAACAAACCAAGATTCCAAGCTATTATACAAGAGCAATTATCTGGGACTTGAGAGAAAGGAGCTATGCAACATTTTCCACAAATTATACCATTTACCTTACCAATCAAATGTTGCAAGTTTGGACCAATTGTCACTAACAATTAAGGCTCGGAAACTTATATTGCTTCCTCAACTATGATAAAAGGTGAGGATAGCATCTTTAAGATATCTTGATGCATGAGATAGTGGACACCAAGAAGTCCTCCACAAACTACTTAGGCTCATACTCAACAATATACTCTTCTATAGCATGTTGTTATGAATCATTAGCTTCATACCCAAACTTACATGGTAATGGCTCCATCTTTTCAAGGCTTCAAATCTCAATAAACATTTCTTGGATAGTGCTAAAAATAACTAGAATATCTCTTTCAAATATTGAATCTTTGCATTCAACATGTAATGCTGATTTATAATTCTGTTCATTGAGAAAAAACTTTCCTGGTGTGAGAATTCGTTGCTACTACCATCAAAGCTAGGAGCATTCCATTTGTTCACCTTCTCCTTCAACTCCTTTTTGATCAATGTCTTTTTGGCTACTATTCTAGCCTTTCCAATTCTAAGGCTTCTTGCCGAGTATCTCCAAGTAATTAACAAAGGAGACTATAAATTTTAAATCTTCTACTCCACTTTGATACCACTCAAGAATTATGTCTATCTCCTTTGCAATGGTTGTCTCAATTTTTCTTCATCTTTTTGCAAGAACAAGCTTTGGAATGGACTAACCATTGGTCAACTATTTTGCAGCTGAGATTCCCTCTCTCTATTATGTTCTAGCCAAATCTAGATTTCCCATGCTACTTTGAAGCTACAACTATCGTTCCAATAGCTCACTCATTTTGTCTTGGCTTGTCCAAATTCTCATCAATGTATCTTGAAAAAGATCTACCCTCTTTCCTTTTGTCGGAATTCTTAAAATTCCCTCCATGATTCACAAGCTAGGAGGATGCTAGTGCTAATACTACCATCCTAACCTAATCTAAATGCACATAGATAACATATTAACAACCCAAAATGAAATATACCATGCATAGGTTTGCACACACAGCAGTAGATGATAATAAGGATAGATCATTTACATTCAGATCTAGGTAGACAACCAAAGTAGATCACAGAAAAATAACTGGAAAATCTTGGAATTACTTCAAAGACGGCAACTTATGATTAATGCAAATAACAATGAATATTCAATTCACAGAACAACTCCCAGATCCAAATTGATACAAAGAATGAAACTCAGATCACTTTACTGCTAAATGCTAGTTCATGGGAGAATTGATTTGTCTGCAATGATAATTACTAACTCTAAAAGTCACGCCAATTGTATTAGCGCAGCCGAGAGATTCTGAAAACCAAATCCAAATCACATCAGCCCATGTAGCAATGAGTCCACATAGGAATTGAGGTCGCCTGACTGTGCAATATACTAGCACCTGGAAAATATGATTGCAATTATGTGAATACACGGTTGGCAAATTTCATTGTGATTCAAAGGCTGGCAATAAAATCCTGAAATTGGCACCTTTTCAATGGTGCCCTTCTTGATGCCTCTCCAGATAGCACTCTGCTTAGGCCACCTTCACGTGTGGGGTGCTAAGCACCTAGTGCAAGCCAAAGGCTCCGCTAGAATATCGACAGTTGATCCCAACCTCTACCCGCGTGTGCCTATATGATCAATCCTAGCAATAAGAATGGAAATTAGATTGCAAGCGTCAGGAAATTGCAGCTAGTGGAATCACGATAGCAAGGTAGGGGTGTCGTCCTACCTCGTGATGAGTCACAAAGGTTTTTGTCTCCAGCAAGAACACCAAACCAATGTCCAATCATGATGCTTATCAACCAAAGACAAACTCATAAATATCAAAGTATAGTCAACCCAAGAGAGGTCGGCTCAAATAGGACCAAAAATTATTTAAATTCAAAATATTATTATTTATCAATTATTATTTAATATTATTAAATATAATTATTTTGGTGTTAAGAAACACCATTTTCCCACCCAGGTTTGAATTTGGGACTTAGTTAGGATGGGGAACATGACACAAAAATACCCAAAACTACAAGAGTAATAAATAATTTTGTATTGGGTTCACCCCACAGTGTGACGGTAAGTCACAAGCCCTGTTAAGAGGGTCGTCTCATGTTCGAGACTCTCCACTGCTTGCAAGCTCAAAGGTGGCACAAAGTACAAAGGACTATTCACGGACCGGGGATGCAGAATGGTGTTCAGACCACACAAATCCTCGTAGCAGGTGTGGAATGGCGTTCAGGTCACGCATGACCCCAACATGAGCAGACGCCAAGACTCAGCAAAAGTAGGAGCAGTGAAGTTGACGCCAGCTGGTGGAGGACAGAGTGGAGAGATAAGGAGAGTCCGCGGAGTGATAAGGTGGTGGAGGGATAAGGGGTGTCGCCAGCTGGAGGTAGAAGCAATGGAGAGATAAGGTGTTTGTGTGGACGCTAAGGGAGCCATAAGGTAAATACTGTCGGCGATTGGAGTGATAAGTAGGTGTCATCGACAAGGTGGGTGGTGTTCGCATAGGGAGACATAAGGAGGACGCATTACCACTGTTTGGAGGGATAAGGAGCTCAGGGAGTCATAAGGAAGGAAGGAGCATGAGAAAGGAATGAGGACTAGTGTTAATACCAGACAAAACATGGGGATGAGGTCCCCCATAAATTGTGGCCTCACTAGTTCGAAGCTCCAGTCAAAAGCGATCACCGCCCAAAAAATAAATAAATAAATAATTTTGTATTGTGTATACTCCTTCAAATTAGTACACAAGCAAATTGAGATTCATCAAACTAATACACCTTACTAAACATGCCCACATGCACAACTAGACACTACTGGTATTCCAGATGTTACTCTAAATATCAGTCTGCTATTTAAAGTTTTTTGGCCTCAAGAAGCCTAATCTCTATGCCTAAAGGATTTCCTCTCCAAGCCACAACTGCTGAAACACAATGTCTAGCCCAAAAAAAGAAATGATTTTTTTATTTTGCAAATTTCAAGTGTATCCCTTCTCCTCTTCCCTATACATTATATAATGCTCATGCTTTCCTTTTCCAGCACACCTCAATTAAAGGCAAGACATCCCTCAAATATCGGCAGTAATTGAGCAAGTTAACTAGCAAATCTAGTCCCTCAAACTGGGCAGTTAAATGACAAATTAGGCCCTTAAATTAAGGCAGTTCCAAATAGTTAACTGTCAAAGCCTCTCCTCAAACAATGCAATCTCAAACAGTTAATTGACCACACGTCCACCTTTGTTCTTAAACTAACTGAAAGTAACTACAATTCCAACTATGCTACTCTTGAGCTAACAGTCCAGGATTAGAGAAATGGACCCCACACGCCATGAGTGCCAAAAAGGGGGCAGTATAAAAACCACGCGTGGGATTTCATTCGCCCTATAAACATAGGGACTAGGTTCGCCCTTAATAAGACAACATTCCCTTCTATTTGCTCATTCCATGATGCGGCTTCACGTTTTCTATAGAAGTGTTAATTGCAATTCCCAATTTTCTCTATGTTTCTCTCGGGTTTTCTGGAAGCGTAGATTGCAATCTCTAACACTGAACAATCTTTTTTAATGGGTTTGATTTCCTTTACAAGCATGCAATTGCTATTTTGACATCAATTTGAGTGTGGAAAGGTAGTGACAAGTTAAATATTACAATGTACAAAATACTAAATTAACAAATCGGTCAAAGGTAGCCTAAGGCTAAGCAGCCATGAGATCCACCTTACTTGCAAAAGCCATAAACAGATTAAAATATCTTAGTGTTTTGATCCTGGAATACTGGTATACTGCTCCTGCAATTTTTTGTCATGGGCTCATTTTTATCAGATTGCACTATTCAGTGGCCCACGTACAGGTTTTTTTCGTCTTATTTTCCGCTAGGAGTGGGAGAACGATTGGGGAAGCGGGAGAATGTATATGTTGAATGGATGAGAATACATAAATAAATACATTGAATTTCTAAGCCATTACAACATAAATTGCTAAAGAAAAGAAAACCCGTTGTAGCGAGTATATGAAATTATTTTAGGCTACCCACTTCTTATGCAGCCGAGGACTTGTATGTTTTTTGTGGGCAACAAACAGACCAGTAGCATTCTGCCCAAATGTGCTCCACCCAATTGACTTTAGGATTGCCATTGCTGCACAGTTGCGTATATCGTCCTGAGTTGGATAGAGAGGATTCTTTATTGGTATTGACAAAAATGGGTTTAAATTCCTTGAGCTTGTAACAGCAGAAGTACAATTCTGCAATGACATAAACTTCAAAATAGGATTTCTGTGCAGCCATACTTGAAGGTAGGACTCTGAATACACATGAAATTGGCGTGGCAGCGAAAAACGAGATCGAAACTAATTCATGCTTTTGGCAAATCGAGTTAGAGTATACTGTGACTCTTGCAAACGGCTTCATATATTTTTTTATTTTTTCAAACGAGTTTTGTATGATATTAAATAGACCCAACATGAGAATGTAACTGTTTAGGAGTGACTACTAACCCATGTTCGTGCATTTTCTGCTTATATTTAAGCAGTTAGGAATTGAAAATAAGTAGTATATGGAAAAAGAAAAAGCTGCAAAATGGCTCCATAAATTTATTTTCATCTTTTTTATTTGCCTCTAATTTTCTTTCTAAATTTTATCTAAAAAATATTTTAGTAACTTCTTTCTTTTTCATCTAGAATGATTAATTTTTTTTTATTCGTAATAATATGTATTTATATTAAAATATCAAAAAAGAAGTTACAGAGTCTACCATGTATGGAATGTAGGGCCAACCACCTATCCCAACCAATAACCGCACAGGGGCAATATGCAATACTATAACAAAATATGGGGGCCGATACCAAAAAGCCACCTATCATCATCCTATTAACTACCCATTATGTTGGAATTACAAAAGGCAACCAGTGAAAACATGAAACCACTAACCCAAATACCCATTTGCGGCCGCAAAAGCATGGAAGTACAGAACCCTATTGTAGCCAAAGGAATACTCCACCTTGAACACTTGTAGAAGATAGTTCGCCCCCACTGTCGCGACTTGTTTATGCTCAACCAGCTCCATCCCCTCCAAGTCAAGGATGTAGGGATAATATTTCACCACCTCACCAGGCTTGTATAAGGTAGGGAAATCACGGGGCTGAGGGACACCCATCCCTAAGATGGCAACAATGAGGACCTCCTCCAATCCAACCAATTGGCTCGCAATGAAGAGTCGATGCATCAAAGCCTCGGCATCCTTTTTGCTCATCCTTATCTCCAGCAAAATTGTGAGAAATCTAGAGCTAATATGAGTCCCAACCTGTTTGAATTCATTGTTTTGGATGAAGCCATTACCCAACACCACAGCCATGATGAACGAATCATACTTCTTCAATATCCTGTTCAACCGTTGCTTCGTGACCTCGCCACGAAAAGCCATCTCTCTCACTGAACTGTCCAACTGAATTGGGGTGTCAGCACCTATGTTGGTTAATATCTTTGTAGACATTTTTACCACAAATTTAGAGCGCTCACCCATTGCAGACAAACCAACCACACCAGCGACACACTACACACAAATATGGAAAAATGAAACCACCAACAAACTATTATGGAAAGTCGGAGGAGGTGAAGGCCACTTCGAGAATAATGAAAGTGTCAAGAGATTAAAACCAGTTGTGCCTTAATCTGCATTGCAAACTCATGAGGACGTCCATTTTGCACGATCTTGTCCTTTCGGCGAATCCCAAGGACGCATCTGGAGTGATTGATTGGTCATTCAATATTTTTTATATTTTTTTAAATTGTTTTTATGCATTTCATAATTTCTTGTATTGTTTCCTTTTGTTAATTTATATTTTTTAATTATCTAAATAATTAAAAGCAAATGTTAAAAATAGTGCATTTATATTCTTTATAGATTTTATATGTATTGCTTGGCCAACAGGGTTATAAATATCTGTCTATCTATTAGAAACCAAGATCATAAATGCAAACCAGAAAATGCCTTCCACAAGAGAAAAATAGAAAAAGCAAGAGCTATTTGCATGAAGATGTGCAAATGAATAATATTCAGGAATTAAGAAAATACAAGAGATGAATTGCTTTATAAAAGCAATGTATGCATAACCCTAAAGGTAAAACCTAATGTTGACCTAAAAATAGCTCAACTAAATAAAGCTTACTTATTAATTAAGTAAACTAATTATTACTTAAATAAACTTAATAAAGTGTAATTAAATAATTAATTACACCAACACCCCCCTTAATTGCAACTTAGGGAGACTTAAAAAGCATGCACTTAATGCTAGGATGAATGCATGAATGGGTCCCAGCTACAAGGCTATGTTAGGTACCCATGTACAAATGCAATGAATGGGAAAGATGAGAAAACCCAGTGGAACAAAACCCCCCCTCAATGAGATGACCTACTGCAAAGAAGCACTGGAAGAACACTAAGGAGTAACACTGGAATCTTGAATATGAAAAGCAAGGAAAGATACCTTTGTTTACAAAAAACCATATGAGAGTCACTAAAGGACTCGGGCGGAATCATGATAATGCAACAGCAGACCCGATGCCAAGGAACACCGGAAAACTCACAAACTGGAACAACCCTAGAATCTATGAAGCAACAGTAGATGAATAAATGATGCCCCCATAAGAGGGAATGATATGATGAAAGAATCTGGAAGCTATGTGTATCTTGATGCTGATGCCAAACTGTGACTAAAATTGATCCATAGGAGCAAGTACCATGAAGATTCTGGAACATTAACCATAAAATGAATGGCCCTCAAACTAAGATGTGACCCGATGTGAATCTAATGTGATTTAGGATCATTAACCATAGGCTCTCAATTTGAGATGTGAACCAATGTGAACCAAAATGTGTCAAGCTATGAGCAAGATGAGGCCAAAAGAAACTACATAATCCAGATACAACTCATACGAGTTGTCATCAATATGAAGATGAGATCAAAGTGCATGCAATGCAACTACACTCTAATCAAATTATTATGCAAGAAGCCCCCCCGATGAAACTTTATAGAAGTTCATTTATTACAATATCCCATGATTGTAAAAGGAGAACATGCAAAACATGCATAAATTAAAGAGAAAATACAAACCTAGTGCATGAAAACAAAAAAGAGTGCATGCACAAACCAATGTTCACATCTTCCTCCATGATTAAAAAATACCTCAAATCTATGTAGAGGACTGAATCAACTTTCTAGTGTCGCTTGAATCGCGAAAAATGGATAACCGAGGCAAAATATATGCCCTCTGAATTGAAAACTGCTTCATCTGACTTCAGAGGCCTACAAAATAAAACTAGACAAAAATCTGAAAAAAATACCTTCACCACTGGATCGGGCTCGGAACCAGCTTTCCAACAATATCTCGTTTGTGAAAAACGAACACCGTACGCAAAAGTTACCCCCGATTTAGTGAACATTGCTCCAAAAGGGCCAATTTGGCCTACAGGTAGCCTAGGGGGCTAAAAAAATTGGCCACTGGTCCTATGCATGACCAGGGGGCTGGTGGGCAGGAGGTTGGGGCAGAGCCCCTGGTCACCCACGTGATCGCGGGTGTTGCTGGAGGAACCTGGGGCTGGGCGTGGGGCGCCTGGTCCGCCAGGTGACCAATGGTTGGCGCTGGAGAAGCCCACAAGGGCTGGCGCAAGGACCGACCATGAAGTACAAGCGAAGCAGCAAGTGGGTAGCCACTGGGTGGCCGCTGGGTGGCGGGAGGATTTCAAACAGGTGGCGCAAATTTTTAAACCGATTTTTTATTTTTTATTTTTATTTTTTTGCCTCGAATTGCATGTTGGGGAGGTCGTATGGCCTCCATGGCAAAAAAAAAATTGCCTCCCGAATCAACTGCTCAGAAATCGACCAAACGAAATGTGTTCCTAGGGTTTTTGGCCACTGCAAATGCGATGGTGACCTCCATTTATGCCCAAAGTTCCCCGAAAATTTGACTACCCCCAAATCTTGCAAAAAATCACCAAGCTTGAAACCCTTACAAATCTCGCAAATGGTGATGAAAATCAATGAAACAAAAGACAATCGTGACTTTTTCCAATGCTTTCAATCCAATGGAGATGCCCGATCTAATCCAAAATGCTTCATAAATAAGCTCAAGGTATGAAACCCTCGAGGAACCCCGAATGAGCTCTACAATGAATTTCTCCAAATAACTAAGAAGGGGCTGCAAATCAAGGCTCTGATACCATGTTAGAAACCAAGATCAGAAATGCAAACCAGAAAATGCCTTCCACAAGAGAAAAATAGAAAAAGTAAGAGCAATTTGCATGAAGATGTACAAATGAATAATATTCAAGAATTAAGAAAATACTAGAGATGAATTGCTTTATAAAAGCAATGTATGCATAACCCTAAAGGTCAAACCTAATGTTGACCTAAAAATAGCTCAACTAAATAAAGCTTACTTATTAATTAAGTAAACTTAATAAAGTGTAATTAAATAATTAATTACACCAACACTATCAACCATTTGATAGAAATTTTAAGTGTTGTTTGTGGTGTTTTAAAAATGTCATGTGTAATAATTTAAAGTATTTTCAATGAGTTCATAAAAAGGAAGCGATTTTGAAAGTATTTAAATTTAATAATATTGTATTATTAAAGGTACATACTATGTTTTGTAATATATCATGTTAAAATGCATTGTTATTAGAAATTGATATAAATCATAGACTTGTATACTTTTTTTTGTTATACACTTTATAATAATCACTTATTAAATTCATTTGAATGTTTAATGTGTGCTTATTATCAAAATGTGTTTTTATAAAATTTTGATACATGTGTTGTCTATAATACAAGCATTGAATACATAAAGGTCGACAATGTGATTTGCTAAAGTATATTATATGTTCATGACTTTCACATAATGTATATTATATATTATTCTATTCAAATCATGTTTTTTTACAATAATTAATGGGGGTTCTATAGGAGCCCTTGCACTTTCAATAGTGATGATTTATTTATGGGACCCACATGTCATGCAATTTATTTATGGGGATATTGCTTTAACTAACACTATTAACAAGAGATATTAATGTAATTACATTTCAAATTCACCCTTTTCTCTAGCATTTTGTCTCACCTCCTTTCTCCTCTCGTAGGGCATCCACTTTCATATTCTTCCACCTCTACTCCTATAGTTTGAATATTTTATCCTTCAATCTCTTCCCATAAGGTAGCTACCCCTTATTCCTCCTTGTTTTTCTCCTTCATCACTTATGGGCTTATCTAGAAGACTATCACTAGAGTAGGATTATCACTCCTACACACCCTAGTTCATTATAATTTCCTTAGAGAGAATTGAATCTTGGTATCCAACATGAGAACCAAGTGCTCCTACCAATTGACCAAAACCTCTTTTACTATGTAATTAAAACCATATTGCAAGATATATGAAAAATAGTTAATGATAATTTAAAAAAAGATTTTATAATTTCTTAATTAAATATAAAAAATTTACATTTTCCTTTGAATTCAAAACAATCTACCCATGTATGTATCAATACATTTATAAAGGAAATTAACCTTTCCTTAAACTTAATCTAGACCAAGATGCATACAAATAAACATGCATTAACCTAGATTAATAAATGAGTAGTGTTGTGGGAAAGCATAATTTGAAATAATAAATACTAAAGTATGAAAAGATAAGTGCAAATCCAAACATTCGTAATTTACATTTTTCTTTATTATTCTAAACAATCTACCTATTTATGTATCAATAAATTTATAAGAGAAAATATATCTTTCCTTGAGATTAATCTAATCTAAGATTCATTTAAATAAACACATGTCAACATAAGTTTGGCACTCCCTTTGGGAAACCAGACAAACCACTTTGTGAAGGCGGCGACCGCCTATCATAGTCTTGCTCTAGCTCAGAGAAGAGGGTATAGAAAGATTTGGTTGGAAGGTGATTCTTTGAACATTATTAATAATTTGAAGAATTTATCTCCTCCGTCTTGGACAATTGAGGCCTTGATCAAGGATTCCATTGAAATTATTAAATCCTTTGATAATGTTTATATTTCCCATATTTTGAGAGAGGGAAATAAGTTAGCTAATTTATTTGCTAACTTTGGTGTTAGAGATAGTAAGGTTTGGGATTTAAATGATCTCCTCCCTTATGAGGCCACAACTATTGTTATAAATGAAAGTTAATTTATTCTGCAATTTGTGCACGTCCTTGATCACGTGGTGGCATATCATTAGGAAGGAGGGTATGGTTATGATTTTGAGGAAAGGCTATCATATGGCGCGGAGTTCGAATTCATTATGGTTTGTTTGTCCTGTGGTTTCCTTCGCATGGATTGTAGGTGTTAGTTGTATTAGTTTCTAGAGTCTTCTGTGAGATTTTTTGATTTTGTGTGGTGTCTGCTGCTTTTCCCTGTTGAGTTATTGGTCTCTATTTTCCATCGTCATGGGTGGGGACAGAAACCGCATTGATCCTAAGTCTTGTGACACCGCGAAGCAGAGAAAGGAAGTGTGGGAAATTTTAGAGAAGGGTGGCCTAACTCCCTTCATGGAGAAACTGCATGGAAATAATACTCAAGTTACTACCCTGGTCAAGAAAGGATGGAAAGGGAGAACCCTGGAGTTGGGTGGCAGGGAAATTGAGGTGGATGAGGAGTTTATAGCTCAGATTACTGGCCTTCCGATTAAGGGCATGAAGGTGTACAGGGATTAAAAAGAGTCACTGGTCGCGATTTCTCTTTTCTTCAAGCAGAATGAGAGTGATGACTTAAATCCTGCGAAGAGTGGAGGGTATCTTAGGATTTCCTTGAAGGCTCTCTGGCGGGATGTTGTCGAAGAAATCATGAGGTATGTTACCCTGGAAGGAAGGTATACGGCCATTAACAATTACCATTTTCCATTGCTTAATCATTTTAGGCACAAAAAATGGGTGTATTTTCCTTATTATTTGTTGGTGTCGATGGATTGTGGGATTAAAGAGCAAAGGAAGAACCCCAAAAACCCTGTATTGCATGCAAGGCTGATTCTTTTAATATATGAACATGTTAAAGCTCATGATGTCCAAAAGACTCTGGTTACTCTGAAAGCTAAAGCTAGGGAAGGTTATGATATTGAGTCAGGTGAGGAAAGGGCTTCTAAGAAACCGAGGAAGAGGAGGCTAATGTTAAATAAGGATTCTGAGTCAAACAGGGATGATGTTGATTATGTCCCTGATTTGTATGCTTCTTTGGAGGAGGGCCCCATATCCCCTATTCAAGGTAAATCTGGGAAAAGGAAATTGATTGAGGAAGGGGGCTATACAACTTGCAGTGATGATGTGGAGGTGACTGTTCCTTTAAAGGGGAACAAAGACAAAAATGAGCTTTACGGGGAAGCTTCCTCTCCTCCCCTTGCGTCTAGACTTGTGCAGGATCCTGAGGAGGGAAGTCGGAAGAGAAGGGTTTTGAAGAATGTCCCTTTCTCTGTGGCTGGTGGCTTTTGTGGTGGGGATGTTCTGAGCGCTATCATAGGTTTTCCTAAGCAGAAGGATAGAGTTGTGGGTGGTGATCAAGCTGCAGGAGCTAAGAAAGCGGACACAAAGAGGATTCAGAAGAGGCTAGCTGTTGCCGAGCAAATTGCTGACTCCATTCATAGGATGAAGTCTCATGTGACTGCTGCTAAAGGTAAGGATGCCTCTGAGGAAAAGGTCCATGAGAGTTCCTCTGAAGAGTATGTTGTTGTGGGAAATTGCATTGAAAACTTTGATAGGGAAGATCTTTATGATGTGTTGGGTTCGGCCTGTGACAGTGCCAATGTTCTTTTTAAACTTTTTAAATGGTTTTTTCATGAGATTAATAGGAC
The DNA here is from genome assembly GCA_007258455.2 of Sequoia sempervirens. Lineage (NCBI taxonomy): Eukaryota > Viridiplantae > Streptophyta > Pinopsida > Cupressales > Cupressaceae > Sequoia > Sequoia sempervirens. Next base: position 202,584 of record VDFB02259590.1, on the reverse strand, counting down.
TAATGTTTGCATTAGAAGCATTGCTTGTAAGGCTGAGGATCCTACAATCCAAAGCCAAATTGATAATTTAATGGCTGGTCTTAATACTGTTGCTAACACTGTGGCGAAGGAAACCATCAATCTAAAACAGAGTATGAAGGTTAGAATGTTCTCCCCTGAGGAGAAAATTGGAAAAATTTGGAACATGGATATGAAGAGTGGGGAATATCCTAAAGTCCTGACTAGGCTGGACTCTGCGAAGGCTTTTCCCCCTATTAAGAGAAAGGAAATTTTGTCTGCTGATGATATGGTTATTGAGGGTAAGCGGACTAGGGAGGATTATGTTGTTGCTAAGGGCTCTGCTAAAGGTTTTGTTTTGAGCTATGAGGTAAATACTGGTGGGCCTGGGGTTAGGACTAGAAATAGACTGAAAAATCAAGCTAGGGCCTCAGGTTTGGAGGTTTCTAATACTGGGGTTAAGGGACAGAAGCTTGTTGCTAGTGAGATGGAAGCTATGGAAATTCAGAACAATATGTAGTGTTGTGTCATTTTTTGGCTGCTTTTTGGCTGGTGGTTTGTCGTCGTTGGGCTGATGGTTGTTTCTTGATGTTTCCTTTTTGTGTCAGTTGTTCCTTTTTGTAAAGGGTTCTAGGCCCCTTCAAAACCCATTTTTTACCTCTAATCAAAACACATGTCAACATAAGTTAATAAATGAGCAATAATGTGGGAAAATAGATTCTAAAATAATAAAGTCTAAATTATGAAAGGGTAAATGAAAATATGAAATTAGAGACCTGACATTAAAATCTAGATGCCTTGGGATCAAGGATAGGATATGAGAGTACCTTACTCACCTCAAAATAAAAAAAATTATGTCTATAGTAGGGAGGGTTGAGTAAATAGCTTGGGGAAGGAGCCTAAACTTTTCAAAAGATTATGACATTATTGATATGTAAATATATTAATGTATTCTCTTAAGTGGGAGATAAACTAAATGGGAAATGCATTGGTTTATAAATTTCATCATGTTGCAACATTCAAGTATAATATTAGAGAATAAGAGAGAGTGTTTGCTAATTATAAGCTTGTGGTTATAAAAAATGGTCATCATTTTGTGGAAGTCATGTCCCAAGTATTGAATTACATAATTTTGCATATATTTTTTAAAAAATTGTGATTAAAAAGCAAGGTTGGTATATAGTTGATTAGTTACCATGCTATTAATTTATTTCCATGTTATTAAAGGGCTATTAAAAAATAATTTCTTTTAACAATGGTATAGTAGGATAAATGTCCTAAGTTTCTCATTTGCATTAGAGCTAATAGATCAAATGAAGACATGTTTGAGGCTATTACAACTACTATGAAAAAATTCAAATCTCCTCCAAAATTTGAAACATTTTCACCAAGAGAAAATATCCTTTCTATAATAGTAGAAGTATTTGAATGTGTAACCAAATTGAAGCCTAATAAAATAAATAGTATCTTGATGAAACTATAAAAGTTCTAAGGATGATATAGGATCTAGCTATAGCTTGTGACAAAGTAGCTCTTGATAGCTTTCCTTGAGTTCAGAATTTAAAGACAACAATTTAGAGATTACTATATATTAGTTTGTATACACAAAATTCAACAAAATATCTCATAGAAAATTAATGCAAATATCAATATACATTACGTAATAGTCCTATGCTTTGGCTTGTCAATGTGACATTTTAGATTCTATACATAAAAAAATTAATATCTTGAAAGAAAAAATTCCTTCATATATTTACCTTTATAATTTGGGGTTGCATAAATGTACCACTAAACATGGTGAATCTTGTTTTTAATACATGTTTATCCTCTCTTTTTTTGCTACTTTAGATTGTTAAAAAATAAAATAACTAATAAAAACTTCCATCATACAAAATTGAAGTATTATGACACTCTAAACAAACTAAATTAATTCTAGTTAAAGTAATCAATAAAAATAATATAGTCATTGGTAACCACTAATGAAACCAAAACCTAATTGACAAACAAAATAAACTCAAATTAAAAAAAAAAAGAGAATAATTTATCAATCATTGGTGAACTAGGTAGCAACCTTTGTACCCTCAAAAATTATGCTTTCCAAGTTCCCTAGGAAGATAAAGCCTTATGTCCATCTAAATCTCCCATGTGTTGTTGGTGTACTTCTTGTTGTAGCACATAAATTTGACCACCTCAATAATAAGTTTTTAAAGATGTCATTGATAAATTTATTTATAATCCCCATGATTTTGCTAAAATATTGATATTAGGGTGCACCTACTTCAAAACTTTAAATAGGTAGATCTTGTGGGTCTTACCACTCGTTTTACACTTTTCCTTCCCCTTATTATCTCTAGCCTCTTTGGGGACCTCTTTTTCAACCTCAAAAACCTTCTTTTTTTCATGGTAGGCTCAAACTTCTTAATTGTCAGTTTCTTCTCCGCTTTGGTCACTATTGACTATAAATGAATACTCAAGGTTTGGTTAAATTATGTTAGGAAGTTAACCCCTAGGTGATACAATGAAAAGAAAACTAGAATAGTTGTGACATAGTAACATGTAAGCAAAATAAATATTATGTATTTTCACACATCATATTTATTGCTTCATTAATATATTCATATTATATACTTCTTATATACATTTTACATTCATAGTGCAAGCATAGATATATATATACATCACACATGCTTTGGTGATACAACTTTTACCTATACAATACATTCACTCATCTATATATCCTTTTCTACATTCTTCACTCTTTGTGGTATAGATGGATCCTAATTTATTGCTCATAAATTTGTAGGGACTTTTCTCTCTATTCATCTATGCACCTTATCACCCATTATGAGGTATCACACATTGTCAAATTCTATCATAATTTACTTCTTAAGTCTTATGGTAACATTGGCTCTTCCTATTTTGCTTCCAATTCCATTCCCACCAATATCCTCTCATGACCTAAAGCACTTAAAAACCATTATTTTTTCCTCAAGGCAACTACCTTAAAGTTGTTCAAAAAATGATTCCATTATTAACCAAAAATTTACTAAGATAAACCCTAGTATCTCAAAATCTATCTCCAAACTTTAAAATATTGAGACCCTAGATTATGGTAGCATAAGATTATTAGTGTTCCTGACCTATTCACTCTTGATGCTTCATAGTGCAAGATAGTCTATTGAATGTATTGCACCCACTTTAAGATGTCAATATAGGATTTTTGGTAGATATTAGAGTAATAGGCTCTATAAAAGTAGGAATTGTCTACCTATTGTTAAATAGGATATCTTATAGTATAGAAAGGTGAAAATTACCTTGTATACCCAACTCCTTTAACTAGCTAGTTAATAGCTAGATAAAATTTAGGTATCTATATTATCCATCTATTTTTTTGTCGTATGATGATCTATGACCAATTCACATAGTAAAAATATAGAGTAGAATAAACATTGCAAGTGTTGTACAATTTCTCCACTTGCTTATCAAATTTTTCCCGTACACTTCTCTAGTTCTTTTGTACTTGATCTAACTTTTCTACCTCATAGTCCTTAACTACTTTCAATCCTTTGGCTATTCCTTCTCATGTTTCAAACCATTATCAAATTTTCCTAGTAATTGTTGTACTACTCCCCCTACCTATTTTTTCATGGATACAAAGAGATTGAATTGGATTAGTGGTTTATTTTGTTGTATTAATTTAATCATTTTTTCCATGCTTTCTTTTGTAGTGACATATTTGTTTATTAAGTCTTTTTTTTACCCTACTCCAAAATGCTTCACTAAGCTCTAACTTTTGAAATAGCTCATAAATCTATGTGAAATTGAATTTTTAGCATCCATCGAGGGTGTTAAAAAATATGTTTGGGCTCATGGTCACTTTTAGATATATTTGTTTTTGTCTTTCCATGTATTCCTTTGCTTATATGATCAATAAGTATTTGTTTCTTTAGGTTCACTATTTTAGTGGCTTTCTCTTTCTCTTATTCTACCTAATTTCTCATTGTTTATTTTTTAAGTTCATCCCTAGTCTTATTGTCAAATACCTTCTTTTTTATGATTGCTTTGTATGTGCCACTTGTCATTCTCTCCCTTTCCTTCATGACTCCCTAGTTCTACTTCCTCTTCTATAACTATTTTCTAGGGTGCATCTATTCTATGGAATGAGGATGGTCATAATCCTTCATGACTCCCTAGTTCTACTTCCTCTTCTATAACTATTTTCTAGGGTGTATCTATTCTATGGAATGGGGATGGTCATAAAATAATGTTATAGGCATGTTTTGTTGTTTAAAAAACTTCATATAACATTTGGTTGCTAAAATTACTTCATCTAATATTTGTTTCATCTTTTTATTATGGAAACTTGATGCTAATATATTTATTTGATGTTTTGTTCAAAATTCCAAATCATTAAGAAATTGAACTTGGATCAATGTTTTTAATGAGAGATTTAATTTAGTGGCTACCCCCTCCATCACTTTTTTGAGTGATATGTCAATATTACATGCTTCCTCCTATTGGATAGCCACTTGGTTTTGGAGTATTGACCTTATTTTTAATATATAAAAAAATCAATAATTTGATTTCGAGAGTACATGGCTCGATGCATATGAGATCCATCACCACTTAGATTATAATATTTTTATTTTTGTACAGTGGTAGAAGGATATGATTTTTCTACCTCTATAATTTCCCAACCATGGGAATAGACTTACGTAGTTTATGAGCATCTAGTAGTCTCTTATGATTTTCTTTTTTCTTCTACCACTTGATATCTTATGAATATTTCCCACTATGAATCCATAATAGATGGTTTATTAGCTTTAAGTCCTCTTTTTCTAATGAGTTGACATATTTTACTAAAACCTTGTGCACCATTTGTTTATGTCATTTTGACTTAAGTTATTATTGTTTTTCTTTTTCTTTTTTTAATTCATTTGTAACAAAATTTCTATGATTTATTTCAAATGTGTTCTTTAAGGTGAAGGGATGGATTCTACATTATGGATTCATCTTCCTTTTGCTTTATTTTATTTCATTTCTTTTATGGTCTTCTTTTGTTATATTTTAATCATTCATTAGCTAATAATTAATTAATCTTTAATTGATAATTAGGCTAATTTTAATTCATGAACTTAAGCTAAATTTAGGAGTGTTTTTTCTTTTATTAGATAATTTTGTCTCACCACATAATATGACGAGACACTTGTTATTGATCTAATCCCTTTCTCACTTAGGGTTTTCTCTTATAAGCACTCTCCTTCATTGTATTAATCATCTCTTGTAAGCTTTTTTTTAATAAATAGCAAATCATTGTTTGCAACTCTCGTGTGTGGAAGGTGTTATTGTTTGTTATTTGATCCTATTTCTTGTTTTTTTTCATAATTCCAACATGGTATCGGAGCATGGATTCAAAAAATCCCTTCTCGAACATTGAGGGTTTTCTTCAACTAGGGTTATAGGAGCATTAAATCTATAACCTTCATATTTTTATAGGTTTTGGGCTTAGACATATTTTTGGAACATGTTGGAGCAAAATGGATCTCATCATTGCATTCAAGAAGTTGAATAGACAAATTTTGACTATAAATTTTCCCATATTCATTATTGGGAGCTTGTGAGGCAATTTTTTTACTTGGGAGGTCATACGGCCCCCAAGCATTGTACGTGCACTTATATTTTTCAAAAAAATCATTACTTGATAATGCACAATGCTATATATAGCACATGTGCTATATACACTATATATAGTGCCTAATGCTATACATAGTGTTGTTAGTGGTAGTTTCCACCACTCAATTGGTGAGACATGCTCGATGATCCAGTTTTGTGGTGCCCAAGAGAAATTTTAAGAATATTTTGGTCAGCAGTCTAGTTTTGTGGCCAACTTTCTCGACCAACAATGATTTTCTTGGCCACCATCCATTTATTTCTTATGAGTTGCACAGTGATAGAATATTCTTTCCCTTTATGGTATATTCCAACAAAATCTTGGGAATATTTCGACCACTATGGGTTATTCCAATGGACGTACTTTTTGGCATGTAAGGCATATTCTTGGAAAATTCTACTAACATCAACATCACGGACGCCCAAGGCTCCTCTTGCCCCCATTTGCCTTAAAGGGGCTATTTTTAATTTTTGGCATAACTTGGGAATACAGTGTCAAAATCGAGCAAACAAGATATCATTGGAAAGTTGGTTTTGTGTACTTTCTAATGGTGTGAGTCTCATCACTAGATTTTTTTGTTGGTGTATTCTATAACCTGCTAGAGTGAGATGTGTTATTTTTTTAAGAATACCGAGATCAAAGGGCTTGAATTGATAACCTTCCACAAGTGAAAATATGAGCACAATAGTATGTCTATCAATATAAAATGAAAAGTGTGTAAATACAATGATCAATCTTTGCATATATAAGAAAGGATGAGGAGGTGAGAAGGAAGGATTGAAACTTTGACTACCCCTCCATAGGTGGGACACTTTTGAGCTCACTTGACAAGTGTGCAAGCAAGTGTCAATAGGTGTCTCAAGTGATGAGCACACATGTCTCAACCATATGTAGTGAGACAAAATCAAAATAAACCTAAGTAAACTTAAGCTAAGAGTGAATAGGTCAATCCTAGAAAGGTGATTAACTAACTAGGTATGATAATGACTCTATTTACACTAACACCCCCCCAAGTGAAACTTAGGGAGTAATGTATGCACTAATGATGAGTCCCAATTACTAGGGCATGTTAGGTACTCATAGAAATTTCTCATAAAGTGGAGTAAAGGAGAAAACCCAATGGGAAATAAAACTTATCTCCAAAAGAAAAATGATGCAAATGCAATGGAATGTACAAGTAAAGAAGAAGTGATAGATGAAGAACTCATGATGACCCCCCCAAGGACTACTTCTAACACAAAGTACAATGGAGGTTCCTTCCATAGGAGAGAAAAGAGAGAAGGTTATGTGACCCCCAAAAAAGTGTGAAGTGATGAACTCCATGTGAGGAAATGCTTCCTTTCAAAATTGATAGGAGAAGAGAAACCATGCAGCCTCCCCTCAAAATGATTCTTGTAGTGCTAGTAGATGCTTGACTCTGGATGTTAAATATAATCCATGATCACTAAACAACATTTATCCCCTTTGGAAGAAACAACACCAAAAAAATGTGCTAGATGACTTCCCATTATGGATAGGAATATGCAAGAAATAAGATCAATGTCTTTGAATGATGCACATTATCCAAAGGTTGAAATGATGTCAATGATGCCTTCAAATGATGTTCAAAGATCTCCAATCCAATGTTGAGGTGTGACAAATGTTGATGAGATGGATCAAGTACTATATGTGATTCGAGAACAAAGACCATGAATGTATGGTGACAACTAGACATATGTGAATATGATATTGTTGCAGATGATGATAACTAAGTTGGATAGGTCAACTTATGAATATCTACACAATATGTCATGATAGAATCCAATGTAGGCAAGGAAAGAGCAATATCCAAAGATAGAAATGGTGATGCAACTTCATCAAAGTTAGCATCAAAGAGAAGATGCATTTCCTCAATGGTGTCATCCAAATTTGTAAGGTGGGATTCTACAAATAGATATGTGATGTCTAGTAGATACGGATCCCAATGTGGTGGATTTGGACTGACGATAGCAATGTCCTGATGCAAAGAATCATTAGAACTCATGAATGAGTCAACACCAAATTCAAATGTAGCAATAGTTGATATAGGAGATGAGATATCAATGTAAGTCATCCAACTGCATTGTTCATCCCCAAATGATGGCTTCTCACAAGATAACTTAGTGAGATTTTTTGTAAGCTCCAATAGTAAGTCAATAATTTGTTGGGAGACGTGAGGACGAAACTCATCCACATGTTGATTGCTTCCATAATATTTACACATTTTTTATTTTTTTTTAGACATGGTCTAATTATAATAAAAATCAATTTGAAATGCAAGAGTGATCCCCCCAATATGATTAGTGCTAATTCTAGCCCCCCTGGAACAATGTGTACGAAAATTTTACAAGTTATGAAGATTGGATACCAAAATATTTTGTTTATAACTCACAAAGATTTTTAAATTTGTTGATTAAATGGCAATTTGGATCTTAATTTTACAAGAAAAAATTGATTCCTTTAGACATTTTAATATAAGTCAAAAAAAAAGTTTGTGAAATTACGATAATCAGGGTGAAAGTTATGCATTGTCAAAATTTGCTTACAATAGTGACCTCAAAGGTCAAAATTTGGTTTTAAAGAACATAAAATGAAAAACATATTGACATCAAAACATGGGCAATGGAGCTAAAATTTTTACAACTATTTACAATAGAAAATTTGGCCCTCCGTTTGCAAGTTATGCAAAACCGAAAAAAGTCTCGTTTGTGCAAATTTTGGCAGAATAAAAATATCCCCCCTTCTATGTACAAAATTTGATATAAATTGATGGTTATCTAGCAATTTAGAATTTAGTGTTTAGGTAAGCACTAGAAGTGAGAAAAAAAATACAATTATTAAACCATCAAAGTCAAAATGTTGTTTAGAGCCATGGAGGGTTGAGAAATGTGTCAAAAGTTATGGGAGCATTGACCGGTTCTAATGTAGGTTGGCATGGAAGAAACAAGTTGTTGAGGGAGACCAAGGGTGAGAAAATTTGACTGTAAATGTGGGAAAAGTGAATGGACACGTGGTGATGATACCTATTCAATGGGACCATTGGAAATTTGGGTGACTTGAGCAAATAAATATCTCTTATGTTGATGGCTTGCTGACTTGGGCGTTGGAGTTGTCATGGCAATGTTGAGTGCAGATGGAGTGGCCTCTTGGTGGAAGAGGTTGTAGGGATGAGCACCTGCAGTAACCCAAAGGATCTGTTGAAGTCACTAATAGATTTGTGAACTTTCTTGAGATGCCACAAGGAGAGGGTGTAAATGAGGTGTAGGAAAATGTTGAACAATGTCATTGACTATATACAATAATCAACAACAAACAAATTACAAGTCAATGAATCCCATGACATCAATGATAGAGGACATAAATTTTGGGAGGCCTCTGGTAGGAGAGATATCTTGCATCATACCTTAAGTACCTTAGATGACCACACTGTGGGCAAGTCGAACTTATGCAACTTCAACTATTAACATATTTTCTTTCCATGTTACTACTGAGGATCAACTTCATGCACCCACATGAAGATAATATAGGTAAAGGTTTATAATAACTCCCTCAAAACTTTGTGAGCATATGGGATTCAATACCCTCAAAATAAAATAGACATCCCTTATCAATTTTTTGAGAGAAATGAACAAAGACTCTTGTCTTTATGGGGCAGACACTTCTAGCTACAAAAGAAGCAATAATAGAACAAAAAAATGGAGGTTGTGTGAAGGTCCTCATGGTATTGTTGCATGGAGTATCCTGAGATGCCCAATTCTATGGTTGGCTACAAGAAAAGATAAGGTTGATCCTACTTACAAGCATTGCAATCTGCTATATGGTGAAGATTGAAGGCCACTAGATGTGGGCACAAATCTCAATTAAGAGATATATGTTGATGCCTGAAAAATCATCAAACATATACCATGAACCAACGATAATAAATGACCTAGATCCATTGAAATGATTCCAAACAAACTTGCAAAAGATGATTGAAACTCTCCAAATAGGCCGAATAGACCAAAATGCATGCAATAGGCCAAATTGGCCAAGATTTCCTACAAGATTACAAATAAACCAAAAATAGCCAAAATATCACAAAGAGAAAATGTCAACCCAAAATGTGGATATACAAATTGGTAAAGGGAAGATGGACCTCTACTAGAAAAAAAATCATTTTTTTATAGCTTTTGTACAAATGGCATAGAGGCCCAATAAATTACAAAAATTTGAAGCTACCAAAATTAACGAAATGAAGAGTCTTTTTAATGCAATAGCAATGTCCATTTGACTTTATGATGCTTCATTGATAGGGCTATGTGTGGGAGTCAACTCGATGTGTGAAGGAACATGCTCTCATGACTTTCATACCATGTTGGAGAATGCCAAGATCAAAGAGCTTGAATTGATAATCTTCCATATAAGTGAAAATATAAGCACAATAGTATGTCTATCAATATAAAATGAAGAGTGTGTAAATACAATGATCAAGCCTTGCATATATGTAGGAAATGATGAGGAGGTGAGAAGGTAGGAGTGAAACTCTGATTACCCCTCCATAGGTGGGACACTTGTGAGCTCACTTTATAAGTGTGTGAGCAAGTGCCAATAGGTGTCTCAAGTGATGAGGACGCGTCTCAACCATATGAAACGAGACAAAGGAAAAAAACCTAAGCAAACTGAGGCTAGGTGTGAATAAGTCAATCCTAAAAAAATGATTAGCTCGCTAGGTATGATAATGACTCTATAAATACAATAATAGTTTTCACTCCTATGCTCACAAATTTTGATGGGTTTCTCTCCCAAGCTCACAAATTTTGACTAGTTTCTTTGGTTTTCCTTGCAACATTGGTTCAAGATATTTTAGAGCTCTTCATAGCTATCCATGCACTTTTTCTAGATTTTTCTCCATGTACATTTTATTCATTTTTTTATGTTTTCATGTTCTAGTGAATTAATTGGATGGTTTAGCTCTTGGAAACTTTTTGTTTCTGTTGGATGACTTATTTTTGGCTGTTCTACATTTATTTCAAGATTTTTTTCCTATTTTGGCATTGTAGACATCTCTTGTATGCATTTTTCTAATTTTTTAACACATTGAGATAAAGTGTCACTCTGATGTATACTTTTTGGGGATTTTACACATCCTATTGTGCCTTTTGTAATTGCACTATATTATAAAGTGTCATGGAGGGTTGTGTAGTTCCTTTCTTTTTCCATCACACCTTTTTCAAGTAAGTGTCCCTTCCACGACAAAATTGAATCTTAGTGATTATTACCTCATGTGTGTGCCTTGTTTGGCACACCCTTTTTCAGTTGTAGGTACTTTCACATGTGCATGTTTAGATGTTTTTTTTTCTCCTTCATGCTCTTCTCGGTGACACACAGTTTAAGTACTTTAATGGCTCTCCTTGTTATGTATTATGAGGGGTTTCTATTGTTGGTGTTAATGCTTCCTTGGTTTTATTTTTGAAGTGACCTATGTATTTAGTTTTTGTTCCTATGTACAAGGTGGATGTAATGGTTGGTTAAACTCATGCATTTTGGTTAGATGGAGCATTTACCATATGGACACTCTTGCATTCCCATTTCTAGAGGTGACTTTCCATTTTTCATTTGCTCAGTGTTCTTCAAACTATTGGTACCTGTATTTTCAACTTACATCTTGCATGGTTGAGTAGTTTCATTAGGGTCACTCATACAAATTCATGTGTTGTTTGTATCTTCAACTATCAAATGTTTTCCTTTGTTTTTCATCTAATCATTGTTTGAGTAGTGTCATTGGGGGCACTCATGCAGATTCTTGTCTTCTTGATCTTGATCTTCATTTATTTTAAAGTAGGTTTTTTTTATTTCAACATTGTAGCAGTCATTTTTTGATAGTTTTCTACAACTTCTTTGTACTTCGGTGATGTTCTTCATGTTCCTATTCTTTTTGAGACATTGTTTTGGAGGATTCTTAGTCCTTCATTCACCTTTCTATCTTTTGGAGAGAATTTTTTCCCATGAAGTTTTTCATTTTTCTCTAATTATGAAAGATTATATTGTTTGTACATGGGTGCCTCATCAGGCCTTATTTGTTGGAACTCATTCATGCATTATTTTATTTTATGCATTTATTTTTTAGGGTTTTTAGCTACTCCCTAAGTTACACTTAAGGGGGGTGTTAGAGTAATCATTCATTAGCTAATAATTAATTATTATTTAATTGATTATTAAGCTAATTTTACTTTATGCAATTAAGTTAAACTTAGGTTTTTTTCTTTTATTAGATTAAATTATTATTAGATCATTTTGTCTCATCACATAAGATGATGGCACTTGGCATTGATCTAATCCCTTTCTCATTTAGGGTTTGCTCTTATAAGCACTTTCTTTCATTGTATTATTCATCTCTTGTAAGTTTTTCTTTTTGAGGAAATAACAAATCATTGTTTGCAACTCTCATGTGTGGAAGGTGTTATTGTTTATTGTTTGATCCTACTTCTTGTGTGTTTTCACAATTCCAACATTTTTAACCTCTTATTTCTTTATTTTTGTATTCTTGGCTTTTACCTTTTTTTGTAGTAGGGTGCTTTCGTGCTAGTAAATCCTATAATCTTTTTAATATTCTATTTCCTTGCTTTATGCCTTGTTTATATGTTATATTAATGATTTTTGGGGGAGGAGAATCTTGTTTTTCCTTGGCTTCATGGTTTTGTCTTTCTTCTTATCATTTTTTTTCCAAAGCATCTTTTTTAGCCTTCATATTGATATATTCTCACCATGTGCCAAATCTTTATGTGATAGGGTCTCAAGGATAGGAAAGGGGATTTTATGTTGTGCTTTCTAATAGTTAATCATGTGTTTTGCATGGTGTTGTACCTCTCACAACACACTCCATTTTGCTCTTGGCAAAATGAGGACCCCCTTTCACTTTTTGTCTTTTGCTTGGTCTAGGGTTCACTTGCTAGGTAATGTATCACTTCTTGCTTTTGGTTATCAATAAGTGCTTATTCACTTGCTAGGTAATGTATCACTTCTTGCTTTTGGTTATCAATAAGTGCTTACTTTCATTGACCTAAAACTAGTTATAAGTCAATGCCATAGTAGAATAGTCATTATCAAATATGTGGAGCTTCCTAAGTCTACTAAATCAATGGCTCTCATCTCAAAATCCCACATCTTCATAAAATATCTAGTAAAAGTCCTATAACAAGTTTGTGTATCTTGGACCTACTACTAGACATAAGTTCATTCACATTAAAATATGTGTTATCTTATTTCCCATAGCAAGTAAAAGTATTAAAAGGTTTCATAGGTGAAAAAGTGCAAAAATCTAGCTTAGAATGAGACGTGTTTTTGGCTATAATAAAACATCTTGTCATTCTTTACATAAAGTTAAATGACATTTAAAAAAAAAAAAAGTAGTTTGTGGGATGTTGGTGTGGAAAAGAACTCAAGATTAAGATAGTTCAAATAGTCCAAATGACTAGCAACTTGTTTCAAGTCAATTTTAAGATTTATGGAATTTTGCCTTACATCGGAATGGCTTTATTTTCCACATTCGGATCTCTTACTTGCAACAGAATACTTTAGCCAATTAAATTTTTTTCGTTAAGACTTCATAAAAGTGCTAGAATTTCCTTAAAGACATTTCTAGAATTTTCATGTTTTGCTTTTTTATATGCCCCAATCGTTTGCTTTTCGCCCCAAATATCATGTAAAAATAAGAGTTGTTTAAGAATTGGTTCCCGAAATGTGTGAACATATCGGATCTTCAGTTTTGTCATATCCTATCTAATTACCTCAACTTTTCCTGCAAAAGCCTCTTCTTTTCTCTGTGAAATTTTATTTTTCATCATAATGTCTTACTGTAACTTCATATCACGTCCGATGGTCCCGTCACCTCTACTTTTTGTACAAAACTCCCTGCCTTTCAATGTTGAAGGTTGGCAGAAGCCTGTAAAGGTGCTGGATCTTCATTTTTTCATATTTTATGTTTGATTACCCCCTCATTTTTCGCAAATATGTGTTGGTATATCATAAAACCGTAAGAGGTGTTAAATAATAGCTTGCGGGAACTCGTCAATGTATTGGATCTTCGTGTTTTGCTGTTTATCCTATCTGATTGTATGCATTTTATCTGCAAATATATGTTGAAACACCATAAATGATAAAGTTGTTCAAGGACCAATTTATGAAAGCTTGGAGAAGTATCGGATCTTCACGCTCACCTTATATCTTATATTCACAAGTCAATAATCTTGTATAAACGACTAATTCCCTAGTTAGATAGCATGGCATTGTAATTTCTAAAGCCCATGCAAGCACAATAAAGATTGACAGAAACAAGAAACAGAGCAACACTAAAACAAAGAACAGAGAATTGTTTTTATACAAACACACAATAGCTTTATTACAAACCATGCTCCAGTAATGACATTTCAATATTTGAGCTGCACTGTGCATCAGCAATCATGAGGTTATAGGGGAGAGGGGTCCATAGTGGAGCACCCTAATTTAGTGTTTCTGAAAATTCTATGTGAAAATTTCAAATCCCTCCCAATTTTGTACAACAGTTCATTTGGCAACTCACGTGCTTCTATATTTCGTTTTAGAGCCATATCATCAAATATGATGCCACATCAACATGTTTTTTGTTGAGGTATCCAAAAAGGCCCAAAAATAAGTGAGACCGAGAATTGTGCACTAAGTCATGTTTTATTGGTACACTAATGCGGCATCACATGATTTGTCAGTTTGTATACTTTATGGATAAAAAGTGTTTTATAATTGGATATTAAGCTGCTCCACTATGGGTCTCACTAAGGACTACTTCTATCCCCACAATTGGACCCCGCTCCACTATGGGCCCCTCTCCCCTAGTTTTGCTTTAGTTTGTTGGATCAACAATGAAGAGGTAAATATGGATGCATGTCGATACTGGGACCAGATGGTTCAAGGAGTTTTTCGTGGCCCTCATCTTCTCTGTAATGCGAATCCATCGTTAGAATATATATTCCGCATTTGATGGCCATATGACTATGTTCACCCTAGTTTTTTTTCAACATAATCAAAGTCCCTCCATTTTGAAGAATGATCTGTTGGTTGGCAAGAGTAATAACTAGAGGTTCACTATATGAAAGGAACACAACAACCGACTTCCACACCCATCTCCAAATAACCCCAAAATGTTGAATCAGTCAGTGAAATAGTTTACAGACTTTTCCCTACGAACTAGATAATAATTCATTTAGGATAATAACTCTTCCAAATTGTGCCCTATCACCGTTGATATTGTAGATTCCAAAATTTTATGAGTGGTTATAAAGGTGGATACAAATTATGTAATTCAACTTAGTCTATGTATTAATAAAATCTCTATAAAAAGGTAATGTTGGAGAGTTTTAATTTTAGATTGCAATATTTGTCACTTTCAGAGCATTGAAAATTGAGTTGTGAAAGATATTTAAACATCCAAAACTGAAGTATTTCGTCCCACTTTATTTTTTGAAAATATCTCATCTTGTATCAATTTTAACAAAATTATATTTGATATTTGCCTAATCTAATGAGTTTTTTTTTGGTTTTTAGGATTAAAGTTGAGATGGAATTTCTTGATCCAAATGTGCTTCAAATTTTTGCATTCAAATCAATAGTATATTTAGATCCACTTCCATTAGATCAACAATATATCTTAATCTTGTTGCATATCTTGGTCATGTTGTGGGTTCCAAGAGTGCTACTAGTCTTTTTGTGGACTCTCATAGTGCTACTAGATGAAATTTTGTTGGAGAATATGTTGTGGATATAACTAATGATAGAATATTCGTTGAAAGTAAATCTTGATTGTTGATAAAGAATGAATCTTAGTCTTTGGATTGTAACTAAATTTTTTAGAGCCTTCATCTATAAAAGGCCATTTATTGCATATTTGTAAGGGGATAAATTTAAGAACTATGAGATTTTGTAATAAGAATTGCTATTGTCAATTTTTTCTTAATGGTTTCTTATTAGTAATGGAACTTTGTTATGAATTATGGTGAATGTGTATGTGGCGGATGTTTTGTTTAAGTTATTGACCACTTATTGATTGTAAGTTATGATATGTGATAATCTTAACTTTTTTTTTCTTGGTATGAAATGTATTATTGAATTGTGTTATTTCTAAATATTTGATGGTTGAATAAAGGATAGTTATAGGCATATGTCTACTTATTCATCCCAACATTCTAATGAATTTTCAAACTTAGGATTTCTTAATGCTACTTGTCCTTCACTTTTTCTTTTTCTATTTATTTTATAATCAAAATTTAAAATTAGAAAAGTATCATTAGAATAGAAGATCATGTCTTTAAGTGTTTTAATAAGACTAGATATAACTAGGTTTTAGACTGCCAAACACTCATTTAGGGTTTTGAATACGAAAAAATTATTATCTTTTAGATCTAACCCTTTTTTTCTCGATTATAACATGTATTTCCCTTTGTGTAAACATCATTCATAACAAACAATTGAGGTATCCATAAGTTAATACCTAAAAATTATTTTAAACTTTAATTTTCTTTCAAAAGAGATGTAAGTTCATTAAAAAATTTAAGCTGATAGTGTCAAACACACACATCAACTCATGGAAGTCTAGGAAAAACTAAGAAAGTTAGGGTTTCTACAACCTCTAAATGGATATAATCTTTGTCTACCACAAAACCACATCATTTTCTAGCTTGTGCACCACCTTATGACTTAGTCTTCTCTTTTTTTATTCTTGTTTGGAATTTTAAAAATAATGACAACCACATTTACACATTATCTCTTCTAGAAAGGTATCTATATTCCCTTTAATCTTATTGGTTACTATCATATCTTTCCTTAATATACAAATTTGATAATTCCTTGTATTGCACTAAAAAAGTAAAGAGCTAGACATTTTTTAAGTGAATCATACCTAAATTCATGGTGTTTCTTCTTTATTTTCTCCAAAAAAAAAAAAAAAAAAATTTAATATTTTTTCTCGTAACGTTTCTCTTTTCCATTGTAGGTAGCATGAATGCATGTAGCCGACTCATGGAATCATCTTTACTTTATGTGGAAAATATTATATGTGATACACTTGGTGGCACATCCTACTCTAGATTGCTTACCCCAAAAATATATCATTGAAAATTGTACCTATCAACGTTATTCTTCCTTCTTAGGTTTATGTCATTCATCCCATTGTCATTTAATTGAATTAATTACATACTTTGTTATAGCAAATGGCCTTTCTAAATACACGAATTTTCTATGGATTCAACTTAATACTATTCTAACGGTCCATTTGTGTTCATTCTTAAAAAAAAATAAAAATTCTTGAATATCTAGTTTTAGCATCCCATTGTTCTTGTTCGGTTCAAGTACTCACATGTTGTGGGATTTTTAAGATTTTTATTTTCCTTCTCAAATTCTAGATGATTTGCCTTCGTGAATTTTATTTGAATGTACTTATGGATATATGTGGCATACACTACATGTGAGAACATTTAAAAATGAACCTTCAAAATCATATTTTACATGTCCTCCCATGGAAATGGTTTGTATATAGGTCTCCATGAGTTGTGGGGCTTAAGTTCTTGCCATAATTTTTTTAATTATGTTATTTTCCTCAACTCTATATTCTTGCCATAGCCTTGAAACTATTGTTGCAACCTTTGCCATTTAGATCTCATGCTACTTCACTTTGTAAATGTAATTACCTTTTTAGTGAGCTTTATGCTCCCCTTCAACTCCTTATATATATATATTTTTATCACTTAGTCGACCACATTGTTCAAGTTACTATTTTATTTTATTTTGGTCCTTTAGGCTACTTTATTTATTTATTCTTACGGTTATTTTATTTATGTGGTAAGTAATAGTTATAATATAACTATGAAATATAGTATATAGATTGTCCTATCTACTCTTTTATTTTATTTTATACTTCAATCTCCATCATAGTAGTGTTTCAATCGGATGCTATTAACAAAACAATTGAGTAATTAATCTAGTAATTTTTTTTAGTGTTATCATTCTTATGGACCTTGTATATGGTCTATGTGATAAGGACCCAATCAACACATTTGCAACTTTTCTAATTTCTTGAACTCACTATTATATAAAAATATTGTACATCTCCTTATTTCAATTGTTTACTCTTAATATCATGGTCATGCTATGATTTTTATTCTCTTTTCTTTTGTTTGATTGTTCTTGTGCTTGATTGTTCATGTTTGATTGTATGTTATGGTTAATCTATTCTCACTCAACTTTTCCAATTTTATCAACCATTATTTAATAGATTCTTCTTTATTCAATTTTGTAAATTTTATAGTCTTGAATTAGGAACTATATATTTTATTGGTAATGTTGTACCCAACCCATATACTAATTGAAATGGATAATATTTTGTTAGTGTTTTATATATTTTATAATAGGCCCATAGTACCATAGGTATCTTCTAATCCCAATTTGAAGTATCTTTATCTATCATATATTAATTTCTTATTTTTTCCCTTTGCAAGTATTCAATCATACTTGATTCAATAATCCAATGGTTAGTAAGAAAAAAAATTGTGCTCCTTTTAGAAGTTGGGGTTAGAAAATCTTCAAACTAATTATTTTTTAAAGCCCTTAGATATAAATAATTACAAATTTCATTAACAATAAACCCTTGCTTTATTAATTTTATAGGTTGAGCATCAATGCTTCTAAGCCTCTCCTTTTCCTCCACATCTACAATGTCTTTCATCCAATATTGAAAATCATTCATACTCGTCAATGCCTCATATTCTTTTATCTTCTTCATCATTTTGGTTAGATTTTCCCTTGTGGTTTGATTTAGGGTTATGGATTGCTTTGCTTTTTCAATATTAGTGAGCACCTTGTCTATTGAGTATCCACCTACCTCTATATTAGGGTTTTCTTTAGTTGGATGCCTCCTAATGTCTCTCCATACACCTCTCTTTTGGGTGTGTTTCAACCTTATTTCCTCTTCCTTCTTCTTTGCTACATATGATCATCTTCATATTTTTTTCCAACCCCATCTTGATATCAACAATAATTTATTTCTCTTATTATTGCACTTTTCCATAAAAGATAATTGATTCTTTCACATCCTTAATTCGTTTTTATTCAACCCAAGTGTTAGATTAAATATGTCTTAGTGATTAGACCTTTTTGGATCTTCCTTCATTCTATTGTCACCACATAGGTACCTAACCTAGACCACCAAGAGTTAGCACCTAGTGTGCTACCACAATCTTCCATTATTATCATATTTTCCAATAAAGCTCAATTTTTTGTAGTATATTTTATTGTGAAATTCTCTCCTTATTTTTGTAGTTTTCTTTGTATGCACCAACAAACTAGGATCCCAACAATGAAAGAAAATATTGACAATAAATATAAACCAAAAATTTGAATATATTATGTCAAAAAGTTGACCCTGTGGTGATAAAATAAGAAAAAAGCCAAAATATTTGTGACAAAGAAACATGTAACTAAAATAAAATTTATATATGCATTCATACATCACAAGATTGCTCCATTTATATATTTAATCATATATTTTTTTATATACAATGCACATTCATAGTGAAACCATAGATATAGATATCATATATGCTTGGGTGATATATCTTTTATCTCTATAATTTATATTCACTAATCTATATTTCCTTCTCTTTTCTTCTCTTTGTAGTATAGTCGAATACTAATATATCTTGTTAAGATGTACACATGTGTCCCTTTCTTTTATAGTTAAATAGCTGCTAAGGGGCAACACCTTGTATTAATCAAAAAATAAACTTTATACAATACTTTGTGACTTCATTCTGGTTCAACCCCTATACCATCCTGATACCTTCAAACCCTACTTCGAATTTAAAACGATCAATCCTACCCACACCCATAGATACCTTCCAAAAAAACTACATTTGCATACTCGTCTATACATCCCAGACTGTCCAAGGATAGACTACAAATCACATACTGATAGACCCATTACATATAATTTTGATTTCAAAAAGAACCAAAAAAGAGACTTCACAAACTATCCAGAGTTTCATTCATCACCATCGCTAGCCTCCTGCATTTTCTTACCCTCGATCGTATTCGCAACCACAGGACAGTCCGCTCTGCACGCTTGGTGAGCAAGGTGGTTGGATTTTTGCTCCATTTCGCGAAAATCATTTTCTATCCACTCTTCTCGAAGCCCCAACTCCCAGTCCTCATCGTCTATTGCTCACACCTTCCCCTCCAACCCTTCAGACCTCACATATTCTTCCACCCACCCCTCGACCAAGTTCTTGGCGATACCAGTCGCATGCATTAGGAAAGTGATATTTCACTCAATTTCTCCTTATTGCTTCTCAAGCTTGTTCGGCTTTAATGTATGCACCACTAGAAATTTCCTCACCTTCACCCCATTTCCTAGCGACATGTAGTAATTTTGTGGCATCAAGATGAGTAGGTTGTCATCTACATTTTCTAGGGCTTCATCAATCTCACTCAGCATCGAATTTTAAAAAACCATCTGGCAAAGCTTCTTACTTTTGGTTTTGGAGACTCTCATGTAGAGCAACATCACCAAGAACATCGTCGTGATGTTGACATAAACCTTAAATCTTTGATGAGCTAGAAGGAATTCATGTCCCAAAATCCTTTTGACTGCCCACAACACCAATGGATGTGATGAGACCACAATTCCCTTCAGGCATTTATCAGTGATTTTTCCATGAAACACTTGCTTTTGTTTAGTGTTATTCAATAAGAGTGGTGTATCCATTGCACCTAATTGAGAAAAGAGTTAAGAGCCAACAAACTTTGATTACACCACTGCCACCCACACCTATTTCAATAATCTTACCCTACATCATTATGATGGTTTCCTCAAGTGGTGTATCGTTTGATGCTCACCAACAAATCCACAAGGTGCCAGGAAATATTTGGCCACATCCACCACCACTCATCTATAAGCAGCCACACCAAGTTATAATCACCAAATTCATCAAACCATCTTTTCCAATGTCAAAAATCTTGCAGTCGTACTCGAAGTATAAGTTGTCACGTGTCTTTGCACCCGATGTTTACCTTCTTATTTAAGATCCTTGTCCTGTCAATCACATACGATGCCAACCTACATTTCATCTTAACCTTGAGCCCTTTCCATCGCTGTCTTGGCCATCCCATCGGCCACATCATTTCCTTCCTTATATATGTGGCTAACTCAGAATTCTTCAAACTTTCTTAGCAACTCTTTGATGGGTTGGAGCCAATGATTAAGCTTCCAGTTTGGCATGTTGTTGAGTTGGATGGTGTTTATTGTGATGAGGGATTTCCCTTCCAGGTGTATGCATTTAGCACCTATTTCCAAACCCAATTGCAATCCAATCAATGTCGCTTTAAACTCCACTTCATTATTGGTGCATTACCCAAGATAGATGGATTTATCAACAAGAGTTAAACCATGTTTATCACGTGCAACACACCCGGCTCCACTCAACCCAGGATTTCCTTTGGAGGCCCCATCGAAGTTTATTTTAATCCACCCATCCTCTAGAGTCATCCATTTAACATCCAACCTCTTTTTTGAATTTTGATCGTTCCCACCAAGCCCACATAGGAGGGGAGTTTTAAACCCTTCAAAGGATTTTATTATCTTGTCATCCCAATTCATGAATATTATTTTCTTGAATGATTTGCTCTGAGATGCTTCATTAACTAGTTTTGTGATCACACCCTCAATTTTGACACAAAGTCTTTCATACTCCATCTCTTTGCTTTGAAAAAATCTTCTATTCCATTCTTTCCATATTTCCCATATGATGGATGAGGGGGTGATGACCCAAATACTTTCAAACATTGATTTCCTGAATGGTAGTGGCAACATGTTTAACCAATCCACTACATCCACAGGGATCAGACATTGAAAATTTAATTTGGTCATGAAGAATTTCCAGCAACTATCCACGTATGGGCAAGTCAAAAGAATGTGATCAGTTGATTCGTTGTTGCATTTGCAGAGCACACATCTTCCCAGACCCTGGATGGACTAAGAGTGGCTAATCTATCTTCAGTAAGAATTCTCTTTTAAATTGCCAACCAGGAGAACACGCCTGCTTTTGGGAGGTACCTTTTGCCCCAAATAAGCTTACACAAGCAATTATGCCTAGCCATCACAATTTCCTTAACCTTGTACCCCAACTTAACTGTGTATGTCTCGGTACTAGAACCACACCACCTGATGGAATCCTCCTAGCCAGACAGGGAAAAGGTTTTGTTTTTTCAATATTTCTGCTAATGCCACTTTCTATGCCTAGGGGGCATTAATATCCTAAAGCAAATTTCATTCTCATTGCCGCACCCCATTCCACTAGATTATTTTCCCATAGTTACAAACCTTAGTGCCCCAGATTCTGATTATCTCTACTTTAATGTCTTCCAAATTGGGGTAATTAGCAATTTCTTTCAGTCCACCCCAAGAGTCCACCTAGAAATATGCACTTTGACCATTTCTTACTTCCTAAGGGTAAAATCACAACAGTGTGTCACACTTTCGACCAAATAAATAGTTTTGAGTGAACTATTTTTGGCTGAAAGATATTTGGCTGAGTGGCTTTTGGCTAAAACCATTTGGCACCGACGTGGAAGGTACCTTTTCAGCCAAAGAGGTTCTGACCGAAAGCCACTCGGTCGACTATGTCCAACCAAAAACATGGAAATAGTGAGTGTATCTGGTATTTATAGCTTAGAAATTTCAAGCAATTTTCAGCTGAGTATGTTTAGGCCGAAACATGCTCGACCGAAATATACTCAGCTGAGCATGTCTAGTTGACATCCTACTTGGTAGCCAACTCACCTTTTTGTAGAATTTTCTAAAACATTCAACTTTGGCAGAGTATTTCTCTAATCAGAATGATTTTTCTGCAGAAAAGAAAAATACCCTTTTGTAGAGCTCAAAGTGGTGAATCCAAATATATAATTTTTTTAATATTTTGATTAGTTTTAATATATTTTATTTTTAAAATAATGCAAGTAGGTTGTTAAAATTAAAAAATAGGCTAATTAGAAATTAAAAAAATAGTAAAACATATTAAAAAAAATTAAAATTTATATGGGGCACAAGAGGAGAGAGTCTTCTTCAAAAGGGTATAATTTGTTTTTTGAAAATGATTAAAAAAATTGACAATAATTGACGTCCCATGAAAACTATCAAATTTTGACAAGTTTGACTTTAAAACGTTATTACGAGAAAATTATTATCAAAATTTGATTTTTTTTCCATGCACAAGATAGTGAAGTTACGTATTTGGAGAAAAAAAAATAAGGGAGAAATGAAGTTTTTTTTTTCAATTTGTTTCTTGGTGTCCCATGAAGTCACTCTTTTTTGAAATTTTCAACATTCCAAAATTTGTCCTTAAATTGATAAAAACATAATGAAAACATTTTTTTTTAAATTTAAAAAATTATAGGAATAAACTTCATCAAAAGTTCTACATTTCACTAGTTTACAACATTTTGAAATTCAAAACATAAAGATCACTTTTATGTGTCGAAGTTTAGATTTTTTTTTGTTGTTGGTCAATTCCTTTATAAAGTGTAACACAGGTTTGTGCTTTTACCCCTAAGTTACATGTTTGAATATGATGTCTCTACATTCCAAGATGTAGTTTCATATCGTTGATCCCCTTGAGGGGTCCACAGTTGTTAAGATGCGCATTGGACAATCCAAATCCAAGTACTTCCTTTTGAGAACCTTGACCCATTTTTGCTCCCCTTTTGTATACATGTCCCAAACAAGTTTAGCCCCCATGGCTAGGTTCATTAGTGTTAGCTACTTGATGCCTGCCCTCAACCTCCTTGAGGAAGCAAACCTTCTCCCATGCAACCAATGGAAATTTTTATTGCTCCCTAGACCCACTCCAAAAAATCTTCCTAAAAATCTGATTGAGGCAATCCTCAATTGCTTTAGGGATTTTCAAACATGTCATTGAGTATATCAAAATTACTGATAGGACTTCCTTTACCATTAAGATCCTACCAACAGACGATAGCCATTTCCCTTTCCAAGTCCCCAATTTGTTCTTGCATCTATTTACTATTTTTCCCCAATAGCTTTTCTTATTGGTCCCAACAAACAATGGCATTCCCAAGAATCGGCCAGGGAAGTTTCCCACCCTCAAGCCCATAATCCTTGCTAGATCTCTTTGAAGGCTTGGTTGAGTGTTAAGGAAAAATACCTCTAACTTTCTCTAGTTAATGCTTTTCTCGGATGCCAAGCAGTACTCATCTAGGTAATTCTTGATGGTTCTAGCATCCTTTCTACTGGTTGCACCAAAAAGTATGGTGTCATCAGCAAATTGTTGATGCATAGTTGTGTCCAAACCATTTTCCATTGTAACCCCCAGCCACTTATCAGCACATCTTAGGGAGTTGATGCCTCTACCCAAGGCTTTCGCCTTGATGATAAAAAGAAAAGGGGATAGTGGATCCCTTTGTCTTATTCCCCTAGAAGAAGCAAAGAAGCCATGTGCTGCATCGTTCACCAGGACTGAGAATTTGGCCATTAAGATGCAACTTTTGACCCAACTAACCCAATCTTCTTTAAAACCAAATTTCCTCAACACTTCTATCAAAAATTGCCTATCCACCAAATTGTATGCTTTTAATATGTCTGATTTGGGGACCATGCAAGCCTCTCTTTCCTTTCTAATCGAGTGTAATGTCTCATGTACAATGATGATACCCTCCACTATTGATCTCCTAGGGGCAAACCCACTTTGTTCTTCTAAAATGATTGCCTTTAGCACCCCCTTGAGTCTATTTGCTATGATCTTGGTGACAACTTTATAAACTGTATTGCAAAGTGTAATTCATCTGAACTCACTCATAGTATGTGGGTCCTTTTTCTTAGGAATTAGTGCCAAGAAGGTGTGGTTGATTGAGCCCAACATTTTCATCTTCCTCCTCGACTCTTCAATGGCTAGGTATAGATCATTACCCACAAATATCCCAGAATTTCTGGAAGAACCTAGCCGAGAATCCATTTGGGCCCGAAGCCTTGTCTAGGTTGACTTGAAATGTTGCCACCCTTACTTCCTCCTTGATTATTTTTTGATAGAGAGCCTCATTATACTCCTCACTAATTATATTGGGGATAGAGATAAGAAGCTTTTCCCACACATCTTTATGCTATAGAGCTTCCTTGTTTAGAGTTGCTTCAAAGAAACTTACCACTTCATTTCTTACTTCTTCCCTAGGGATTGTGTTACCACCCCATCCTCCTTTCTTATTTCTATAACCATGTTCCTAATTCTATTTGCCACAGCTATTCTATGGAAGTACTTGGTGTTCTTGTCGCCTTCTTTTAGCCACGTTTCTCTAGATTTTTGTCTCCAAAAACATTATTCTCTTTTCAAGACCTCAACAAGCTCCCCTTTTAGCACCTTTTCAACTTTGAAATCTTCACTCCCCATCCCATTCTTAATGATGTGCTCATTTAGTGTTGTCAATTCTTGCTCTATCCTTTCTTTTTCCTAGAATATGTTCTTGAAATTTGATTTGTTCCACTCTTTCAAATTTTTTTAACAAAGTTAGATATTTTGTTGATCTTGAATAGGTGGGGGTGGTTCCCAATCTTGGGTTTATCCCACCAAGTGGCTATTAAGTCGAGAAACCTATCATCTCTTAGACACATATTCTCAAATTTAAATGGATTTCCTTTTGGAGGTTCATTGAGTTGGATGGATAACTATAAAGGGTAATGATCTAAACCCATATAGGGAGTATCATCACCTCTCACAAAAAAAATTGTCCCCTCAATCCAAAAAGAGTAGAAACCTATCATGCCTTTCAGTTATGCTGGTGAAACCTTTCCTTCTATTTGACCATGTGAATACCCCATTTTTAGCTTGCAAGTCCAACAATTGATTAATGTCTACAAAATCTTGGAAGTTCTGTTGGACATTCATGATTCAGCTTATACCCCCCATCTTTTCTTTATTATTCAATGTAGCATTGAATTCTCCTGCTATGATCTATTTCCCCCCCTTAAATTGGATATACCATTAAAAAAATCCATAGGTTCCTCTTGTTTGTAGTGGATAATGGCCCATACACATTTATGATGAAGAACTGTTCATTTCTCTACAATAATATGTAACTCATCATTATCCAATTTCTATTCTCTACTACAACTTCTCCTGTAATTGCTAACAGGTTCCATATAATTCCAATTCCCCCTGATGCTCCCTTAGTGCCAACAAATAATCCTTTCCATTGCTTCCAGCACCCAAGCCTCTTGTCACATTCCTCCTTGCTCAATTTGGTCTCTTGCAATAAGAATATATATGCCCTAGATTGGTCAATTTGGCACTTGACTAGGTGCCATCTATAAGGGGTATGGATGCCCCTAACATTCCATGTTATGACCGTCATTTCCCCTAGGGAAGGATCACATCCTTCCCTGATCTTAGTTTCATCTATCCCACTGCATTTGTTGCTATTTCCAACTTAGCCTTGTTTGTTTTTGGCCCCATTTACCATTTTTTCTTGATATTTGGTTTCTTTATTTTTGACTATGACTGCTCCAACAGCCTTTCCTCCACCATTTCTCCCTCCTTTCCTTCCCCTATTTCTTCCTCTTTTGAATCCAATTCCACCTCAGTTTCCTCCACCTCTACTTGCAGGGTATTTTGCTTTGTGCTTCCCATTCCTTCCCCCAATTATGTTTCCTTCTCTTCCCTAACCACTTCCATCAACCCCACCCCCTCAACCCCATTTTCTTTGTCAACAATGGTCTCCTCTACAGCGAGTGTTTCTTCCAAGGTCGCTTCTACTTCTTTACTAGGGAGTGTTATCCTTCTATTCACAACTTTTCCCCAATCCACACAACTCATCTAGTGTTAGTTCAACCAACCTACCCAGCAGATTGTATACGGGGTGCTTTGCATTATCTATTTGATACTCCCTTCCAACTGAATTGGCTAGTGGATCCTCAAACCCCTCAATATATTTTTTGGAATCCCCCATTGTGGATTCACTTATCGAGTCAGCATTGCCTTGATCCCATTCATACCCATTCGCTTTTATTGACCCTCATCTTCACATTGCAAACCAATTTACCATGCTCCTTAGATTTGCAAATAAGGCATAATTTCATTTAGTCCTCCCTTTCCACTTTTTGAGTCTGAGTCCTACCTTCCATACAAATTTCAACTTCCTATGGAAGAGCCTATTATGGGGCTATCCCTAGGCATATTCTAGTAAATGTGCTCAAGCACCTATCTTCATTATTTTTCTCTACCAATATGAGATTCCCTATGATTTTCCCAATTTCTACCAAGATTTCATCATCCCATAGCTCCACAGGAAGGTTGTACAATTGAACCCATATCGGCCCATCCTTGATCGTGTGTTTCCAGGGATCAAAATTTGGGTACCTATCTATCAAATGCATCCCAGCATTGTTCAAGTAGTATGGGCCACTAAGTAGGACATTCCATTTATCCTCTTTGGAGGGGAATTTTACCAAGAATAATTCGTTTAGAAATACCCTAACTTTAACCCTAATTCCCTATTTCTCATCGCACCACCTTCTTATGCTCACTTCATCACACCACCCTCCCCCAACTTGAGAAATGTTCGATTTTCTTTCAATTTTTCTACTGATTTTTTGACTCAATCTTTATCTAAATTGATAAAATGTTTTGAATAGTTTAGAGTGAGAAACTTACCAGTCAAGTTTGCATATTGATGCGACGACCCTTCTTTTGTAATCACATTCTCCTTCCCTTTCCATGGCCTGCTTGTTCGCTTCTTGCTTCTAGATGTTTTATCACACCAATTGATGGAAGTGTCTACCCTTGGATTCCTTTTTTCCCAGAAACACCCACGCCGTCCATCCTCCACTCGCATACAATTCATACCACCCCACCTATTGAGGTTTGTATGTCAAGAAAATTTCCTTTGATCCTATGCCACATCCTCAAACCTTGGAGGCCATCCACACAGGCACATCCATGGAAGAACACATTTTCTCGCCCATCCCCTCTACCTGCGGTTTGATCCCTGGTCATGGCTCCACTTTTCGTGAAGCTCCATGCTTTTGTATACCGGGTGGCACTTATCCACCCGCCTTCCACCTTCCCACCATTGCTCTACAAATTCTCCATTCGCTCGTGCTTCCAGCTCAATATCACCCCAATCTCACCCTCATAGATCACCTGCCTTTTTTCACTCCTCTTTGCTCATTTTTTTATTCATACATGTGTCCCTTTTTTATCTTTACACCTTATCAACCATTAAGATGTATCACACATTATCAAATTCTATTGTTATGTGTTTCTTGAGTCCTATGATAACTGTGACTTGTTATATTTTTCTTTTGGTTCCCTATCTGCCAATAGACACCATGAACGAGCACTACAAAAATAATAGTTGAAAATATTACATGACAAACATAAATAACAACCTTTGAAGTGATAAAATTATTAACAATGTTCAACTTGATGACAAAAGTATTCTTTAACTTAAATATTTATTTTCAAACATGGGAATTATTTTTATTTAATCACCTAAACTATAACAATATAATAATTTCAATGTAAGCAAAAAAAATCATATAAATCATTACCATACCTCATAAAATATCTTATACATACACTTCTTACAAATCATATATAACTAACACCAACATGCTCTCTACACAAAGTTGTTAAGAAAAAGATTAAATAAAAGTCATTATTGAAAAATAGAAAAAAAAAATGAAATACCACAACTTATTATCAAATGTAAGATTATATGTATCATGTGGGAATTTTAGTAGCCATACATATATTTATGACAGTTTCACTTGATTATCAAATACCCCCAAAAAGGGGGAATAACCCATATTAAACATTAGAGAAAGCATAAATGGTCTTGTCTGCAAGTAGTCATTTCAATGCCTTTGTTTCATTAGAATCACTACAAAGACTAGATATGCTACTTTAAGAGGATACATATTTCCAATAGGTAGATCACAACCCATGATATTTTCAATTCTTCCATCTATCTAAATTTTGAAATTAAAATGGATGGATTAGTTACAAATCTTATAATGCTTTATGAAGTTATGTCAATTAAAATCCCATAATAAGCATCAACTACCGTGATCTAAGGAAACAATTGAACGTTACACTTAAAAGCCACTCGTGAAATTGGATGCCAAGTTTTATCGTCTCTAATTCAAGTGACAAAAATGCATACTTTCCATAAGCAATGGTTGTGAATTGGGAATTCCAAAGAGGAATGACAACCAATGGCACTATGCACGGGTTCTAAGGAATGACATAGAGGATATGTAAAACAAGAAAAGAAAGGATCTAGTGACTTATTTTGATGATTGTACTAAATATTTTTAACAAAATAAATGATAAGCATGGAATTTGCTCCTCTGGCTTATAAAAACTAATTAAGGGTTTAAGAACAAAGCTACAAATAACAACCACTCAAACTCAAACAAGAATGATCAACAGAGAATTTCCACAAGCATAAAAAATCTCATGCATCATACCAATTTTTCAACAGATCTTTTCAATAAAGAAAGATTCATTGAGCTCGAAGGAGTAGCTACATAAAACTGGATATGATGGTGGAAAGCTCAGAGTGCCAAATTATACTTTTCTATTTTAATTTTTGTGTCACTTATGAAAACATAATACCAAGTTAGCAAGCTTTAACCTAGAAGAATGAATGTTGTCAATATTTCAATCACCCACACTTATAACTTATTTCTCAAATTGAACCATATTGAACTACTAATCCATTAATTTAGATTACCCAAAATTAGAGTGGTCTAAAATCAATTAACCCCTTTCACGTATCAAAAAATTTCCACTTAAAACATAAATTATAATCAAGAATCATTAATATGATTATTACTAAAAATATTACACAAATTTCAACTTATAAATTAGCCCTTTTAAAAATTAAGTTTTGTAGACATTTAAAAATGTCTCAATGGATCACATTGGTATACTAACATCATTTCTTCCTAAAACCCATCCTCTTTTCGCTTAATTGATTAAATTAGCATAACTATTTAATTAATTGCTTCATTTTCATCTATTAATCTAATTGACCTAGTTAGATTAATTCATCCCCTTTCATGCTAACATTTCATCTTATTAAATTAAATAAATCAAATTATTTAATTTAATCTCTAAATTTCACTTATTTAATTAAATAACCCTAAGTTATTTAATTAAATATCATATCACTTCCCCTTTCCATTAAATAAATAAATTATTTAATGAATATCCTAATTCCCCTAATTTGCATAATTGAAACTTTATTTAATTATTAAATTACTAATAAATCTAATTCCCTCACTTGTAAGGGAATATTCCTCCTTTGCACACTCCTCCAAAATGAATATTCCCATGAAATATTCCTTCCCCTTTTGCACATTAAAACTTTGTTTTAATTTGCTAAATACCTATTTCCCTCACCCATGAGAATATTCTAAAAAAATTCTCTTTCTTCACTCATTTGAAAAAAAAAGGAATATTCTTCTTTATAACAAACTCACAAGATTTCATGTGCAAGTTAACTTACAAGACTTCTTGTGCAAGTTTTGAAAGTGTGTTTGTTTAGATGAATGTGACCGCTTGATTAAATATCATTTTGCATCCTCAACCCTTGATGGGAATCCATGATCTATGCTTCCATCTTCTTTCATTTTTGACCATTGATTAGTTTTTCAATCTTAGTCCATTTTTTACTTGCTTTCCTATAAATAGGTCACTATTTGGAGACAAATGGATCCATCTTTTAACATCAAATTTATGGTGTTAAAATCACTCTTACTTGCACTCACATTCAGCATAATTTTAGTTTATTTTAATTGCACCATATTAGCTTAGCTTCCATTAATGGCTTCCATGATAACATAAATGCATCCATTTAGTATTGTGTAATTAGGGTTTGAATCTTTTTTAGCTTAAAATTCATTGAGTAGATTTACATATACCCATATCAATCATCTTAGCATACATCATGTTAAAATAACTTGCATCATGTTCATTTAGCTTTAAATCATGTTTCATCATACATCTTTCATTGGTTTCGTCGATTCTCTTCAATAGAGTTGATCGAAACAAGCTCATTATCCAAGGGATTGGGAAAGGGTCGCCATTCAACATCAATATGACACCACTCCCTCAATAGAATAAGTTTCAATATCTTATATTAGAGGTTTGTCAAGCTTTCATGATTTAGAATGTTAGTTTTAATGGATTCTTTGTCTTTGTTTACAGTGAATGATCTTATTGGGATTGATGCTTAGTGGGTTAAATATGCCTCGAATTCGTATGGATCGGGTGTAGTTAACCTATACTATGTTATTGGTTACATTTTGGCGCTAGGAGGGAAAACTTTAATGTTTTGTGTGTTTTTTAGAGAAATTTTGTAGGTTACACCCCAAAATTTTGCTTGAAACCCATCCCTTTTTTTTTAATCAAAGAAAATTGGGCGAATTAAAGCTTGAAAAATCGCTATCTGGGTGTTTTAGATCTCAATCTTACCTTTCCGTAGCTTTTTACGACACTCAATTTCATCAATAATTGAAAAAGATATCGAATTTTTAATTCCGTTGTATTTTTTATTTATTTTGGGTTTAATCTCTTAAATGCATGATTTTCCTTAATTTTTAATGAATTCTATATGGCTAATCTTGCAGAAAGGTTGTTGGGTTTTGAAGATCTCATGTTTAGCTTTCCAAAACATTTTATGATTTCAAAATTGATTAATATTTGAGAAAGTTGTCATTATCTCAAGTTGCTATTATAATCATCTATCTTTAATTTTGTTGTGTTTTTTTTTTAATTTTGGGTTTAATCTCTTAAATGCATGATTGTCCTTAATTTTTAATAAATTCTATATGATTAATCTTGTAGAAAGGTTGTTGGGTTTTGAAGATCTCATGTTTAGCTTTCCAAAATATTTTATGATTTCAAAATTTATCAAGATTTGAGAAAGTTGTACTTATCTCAAGTTGTTATAATCTAATTTTCTAAAAATGTCTCAACATTTAGTGAAAGGATAAAATAAATTAACTGTCAAAGTTGGATAAAATTGAACCAAACCTTGACATTTGTTTTAAATTTTGACATGTGCTTTAATTTTTTTATTTTATCTAATTGCTAACATGTCACTGACTTCTTGTTTTTTCTTTTTAGACTAACTGGTTTTGCAAGTTGGAGCGATAAAGTTTAAAGTGAAAAAGCATATTACCATTTGAATTATAATTGTAACAAGTGTTGTGACACTTTTGGGGCAATTATAACCCATTTATCATGTTTTTTATTTCACGCTTTAGGACCACACTAGCTTTCAATTGGGTTTTAAAATGAACGTTCAAATTGGTTAAAATTGAACCCTCACATCACTATGTTTGTTGGATTAAAATTGAAACAAATACAACTTCCACACTTCGTTTGGTGTTTAAAATGAACTCATTTTGCTATGATGGATTAAAATGAACATGTGTTTGATTTGCATAAATATACTTGTTGTGCGTATCCAATCCCCTTGCACTTCATGCGATCTTGGGTGAAGAGAAACACACAAAGTCTATTTTTATTGCTTGGAAGTCTTCTCCTCTCCCCTCGCGCCTATTGGCAATCTTAGGTGATGAAAAGTTTTTTATGCTTCAAACATGTGTAACCTTTAGAGAGCCTGCCACCCCACTTTGAAAGGTGGGAATGACCCAAGCAATAACAAGCTAAAGACAAGCTCTTTC
The DNA here is from genome assembly GCA_007258455.2 of Sequoia sempervirens. NCBI lineage: Eukaryota > Viridiplantae > Streptophyta > Pinopsida > Cupressales > Cupressaceae > Sequoia > Sequoia sempervirens. The sequence goes on along the minus strand of VDFB02259590.1, from coordinate 170,137 downwards.
AAACCGCTATATAAAAAATGTGTTTGTGATGAAAGTCATAAGCAACAGGTGCGGATGTGTCATACCGACAAGTGCCACCCCTAATTTCCACGTGACATGTCAAAATCCTTTCTTAGAAAGGGACTAGGAGGCCTCTTGATTGAAATAATCTTGAGCTAATTTTTTCGTGTGTATGCCCACCATGAACGAAAGTCCTTACTAATAACCAATTGTTTAGAAGCCAAAAACCTTTATGCTTGCTAGTGCAAGAACGGTCATTCCGAAGCCACCCCACATTTTTCTATTCATTGTAGAAATAGAAAAATCCTTTAGATATGTGGATCTTAAGGATTTGAGATTTGGTGTACCTAAGAAGTGTGCACCGTGTAAGAGGGAGCCAGTGTCACCAAATCTCTAACTATTTGCATTGTCTTAGTGTTTGGAGAAATCCAAGTGGGGATTCAACAAGTAGTATCTTCTGAACCTAGGGTGGTAAATGCTTGTGAGTCAATTTAATACTTTGCTTGGTTCCAAAAACATTGCAAACAAACATTAACAAGTCTTTTCAAAATTTTAAACCTTTTGGTCTAAGTATGGACACCCTTTGACAAAACCTTGATATTGATGATTGTCCTAAGAATTTATTCTTAGAGACTTCTAAATATTTTTGGTTTTATATCTCAATCCATACTTCCCAAAGTTAACCTAGGTAACTATGCACTTAACTTCATCCTTTTCACAAAATGGACTTTGTGAAATTTGTGATGTTTTTGACATAGATATTTAGTTTGAAACTTAATCAAGACAAGTGTTTGTAGTAAAAATAAATTCATTAAGCAAGATGAATTGACAAATTGAACCCCACATGACCATTTGGCGTCTGATCGCTCTGGTGGAACAACCAACATACAAGGAAAACATTGCAAAACATTGAATCCAAATTCTATTGTCAAAATCATTGGGTCCTATTTCCATAATCATTTGAGTTCTATTTTACCAAAATCATTGATTTCTTAGGGTTCGATCACTTTAGAGGTATAGCATGTTTCTCACTACCTTGGTCTTTGAAAACAAAGGTTCACTCTAGGTCAACATAGGGTCAAACATTTCATCCACCCCTTATCATCTTCCAAAACTTCACTTCACCAAACTTTGCAAAAATTTCAAACACACCAACACTTTTTGACTTGGACATCTATCAATCAACCCAACCCCTAACTTAGCTACTTTTGTATGTGAAATGAATCCTTTTCCATGCATTTGGTTAAGTTAGTTATCATCTTTGAACTTGTTTATCTTGAAGGTCACAAGTCTACCCTAAAGCTTCACAATTTCACTAACATCCTTTATCCAAACATCAAACAAATCAAACTTACAAGTCAAAAGTGTTGTCCCCAAACATTTTCAAATATCACTCCCCATATCATTCAGGTTTTCATCTCTCATTATCACCATTTCTCCAAAACGACTTAGAATGTCCCTTCTACCTAAATTTGAGTTAACTAGAGAGTTCAAACATTACAAATATCAACACAACTCTCCCATAGGTGACCCAAAATTTATGGTACAAACAAGATCACAACACAAGAGAATCATGGAGAAAACCAAAGTCTCATCTACCATCAATGATTCCAACCCTCAAAAATTTGATCCAAGGATCAAATCTACCCCCTCACAACAACCAAAAAATCCATTGAGGTATGAAGTAGAAGATGTCACAAACAACCCACTTGAGCTTACTAAGGAAAAGCTCCTTGAGTATAAACAAGATCATCAAACCTTAGAAAATTTGGCCCCTAATTTCTCACACAAAACTTGACACAAGGCTTAAATCAATCTACAAATCAACCAACTCCATCCCTTATGCCAAGTCAACCCTTAACATCTAGTCTTGCAACTAGGCTAGGAACCAACCTTGGTCTCACCTCATGTCTAGGAATAAACACAACTATGGGTATTCACAACACGACCATTCCGTTAACCACCAACCTTCCCCAAAACACAAGTTGGACACCAACATTTGGAAAACCACTTACATTCCATGACGTCACAATAACCTCGACATTTCGAGCGCAACCATCTTCATCCATCACCCCAAATACCCCAAGTGTGCTCAATGTTACACAAAGTAATGTGAACCAAGTGCCTCAAATAGGAAAACAAGGTCAAGATAACACCCTCACATAAGGGAAACCCTTAGCAAGTGGTTCCAACAACCCCATCGACACATCAAAGCAAGTGGTTACCCAAGCTACTCAAGTCAATCCACCATCCACATCAAACCCATCTATCATTTACCCAAATAAAAATAAAAACCTAGTTATGAACCCCATCAACCAAGGAAATACCTTGAGCGCATCCCAAGCACAAGGAAATCCCCAAAGCATTGGTCAAGGGAATCCTTTCAATTAATGGACTCAAGGTCCTAATGTGCCCTTAACATCGCCATACTTAATGGTGCCAACATCATCTTTACTATTTGTCCCCCAAGTCATGCAAAATCAAATGAGACTTCAAACTTACATTCCTCCACCACAATCCACTATCTTGCAAGGAATGTTAAACCAAGGGAATACCCAATCTCTCATCAATAATCCACAACACGCACAAAACATCAACACCCAAAACCCATCACAAATGTTCCAACATTGATTGATCCTACATTGAAAGCACATGTCCTAGCTTAATAGCAAGCCCAATAGGCTTATCAGCAAGCAATCCAACAACAACAACAATAGCAAGCAACCCTAGCAGCACAACAACAACAAATAGCCCTAGTAGCACAACAACAACAACAAGCAGTCTTAGTAGCACAACAACAAGTAGCCCTAGAACCACAACAACAACAACATCAAGCAGCCTTAGCAGTAAAGCAAGCAACCTTAGTATCCCAATAACAACAAAAAGCTCAACAATATGCCCAATAACAACAATTTCTCGCACAACAATAGGGTTTATACTATAACCCTCAACAAAACATCGTCAACCCGAACACATTAGGAACATATACAACTACACCATCATCACCTTATCTGACACCATCATACACACCATACAACACCTCATCATATCAAAATCCCATGTACACTTCATCCACCATCCCACAATATGCAACATATGTTCCTCCACCAATCCCACAAGATCATATGGCATCACAACTCAAAGCATTAGCACAAGAAATGCAGGATCTATGGATGGGAAAGACGAAGAAGCCACATACACAAAACTTATGCCCATTTCCATTTGATTGAAACATTGCAATGGTATTGTTCCCTCTCAGTTTGGAAATTCTCAAATTTGACAAATACAAAAGGAGAGGAAGTTTTATGGACCATATCAAAGAGTTTAATGTCATGTGCATAGAGGTGGCCTATAATGATTTCTACTTAAAGCACCTCTTCCCACGAAGTTTAATAGGTCCTACTATGGATTGGTTCTCAAATTTTCCTCCAAGTATCAAAATATTTCAAGAAATAATTGATAATTCCATAGATCACTTCTCCTTCAATCTTAACATGGATGTGAACTTAGAAGAGTTATACACCATCAAACAAAACAAAGGAGAATCCTTCGCTAATTTCCTACAAAGATGGAGGAAAAAAGCTAGTAAGAGCAAGTGGACCATTCCTAATGAGCAACAAGTGGGGATCATCATAGCAAATGTCGATCCAGATCTATCCTTCCACTTGAAAATACAATGCAATTTCTCTTATGATGAGCTTGTCCCTAGAGCCCTTAACATTGAGAAAGCCCTAATCTCACAAGGAACACACAAGTGTATAAAGACAATGGCCCATCTACTAGTTCTAACAACAAATCCCACTTTTGGGCCAAGAACAAGAATGTTACTAATGATGGTGTTGTTGATGTAAAGGTGGTTCTAACTCCTCCTAGGCAAGCAAACACCCAAACCATGAATACACAACAACCATACACATCACCGTCGAACAATCAAACAACAATCAACACTGAAAACACTCATGGACAACAACAAATGAATAGTGCTCCTAAATGAAAATTCACTCACTTGGGGGAACCTATTTAGGATGTGTTGAAAAGGTTGATATAGTCTAATCTTATCACACTCCTAGATTTCTCAAACTATCAAGAGCCACAAGTCAAACCTCATAGCTATAGAGATGATCATTTTTTGTGAATTTCACTGATACAAAGGTGATAACACACAAAATTGTTTTAGACTCAAACATCTAATAGAAGATCTTATTGAACAAGGAGTCATTGATGTCGATCAAAAATCTGGGAATGAAAATCTAAAAATTTACACAAACCCTATGCATGATCATACAAAAGCAAAAGATTCAGGAAAGGTCTCAACCTCAAAAAACGTAAACAATACCCAGGATACCATGGTGGGACATATTTATTTATAACAACATGAGGAATTAGACACGCATCAAGATACTATTTTAAAAAAAAATCCAAACCCATCAATAGTGTTTAGTAATATTTTATACCATAATGACATCAAGTGGATATCATATTGTGATATCTCTCCCGCATATAACTCAATGATTAGGCATGTTGAAGAAGTTCCAAATGAGCTAGAAAAATCCTTTGTTGTACCCATACCTACTGACTATTGCAAAGAGTCTTTTACCAATGATCTATCATCCACCTGAGGATCATGTCAAGAGGAGGCTCTTGAGGATAATGAAAGTTACTCTGAATCGAGTCAGGATCAAGAACCCCTATCCCAAAGTTTCACCAAGAGCTAAGGGACATCTTCCAAACCATTTTAAACTTCAAAGATGTCCTCGATATCACCCCTGAGATGTTTCTTTTTTATGGACATATAGACATTCTTCATCCAAAACATGAGTCTCCCACTCTTGATATTCCTACACAAGAGCAAGCAATGGTCAAGATTCTTGATTCTTATAGTGATTGTACATCATCGACATCTTTTGAGTTAGCATCAACATATTTTGAAGCAGTATCAACATATAATGATGTCATAGAACCAGAGCAAACAGTTCATATTCCTGAACAACATGAACCCATAGCAATATCATGTATTCATGAAAAGTCATATTCAGTGGCTATGGATCAGGGGATACATTATCGGGGAAAAGGATTAGGTATTGATCATACCTTCACAACATTAGGGGAAATCTTTTCTAACAAACATCAACATATGGGGCACAAAGGATCCTTATGGTAAAAATATTGTCAACACTACAACTAGCCATATCATGAGTTGGAATTCACCCATAATCTCATACAAAAATTGGGACCAACATGAAAAGAAGAAATCCTATCTAAGCAAGGCAAAGATCATCAAATAAAATGAAGTAGTAAAGCAAAAAGGACACGTCAAGTACAAATGGATACCGAAGAAAAATAAAGAAAATCATCCCTCCAAAACTCCACTAGTCAAAGAAACTATGGGGAAAAAATAAAAAGGGAAGTGTATCCATCAAAAGAGTCCTCAAATACAAAAGTAGGCTTCTCAAGAAAGGAACAAAGTATATCCAATGGTTGGTCCTAGTTCCATGGAAACCTTTGTTCCCACCCATCATTGCTCATCTATCCAAGTTTGGAGAGTCAAAGGTTCCAAACCATCAACCAATACATCTCATATTCCTTCATACACATCACCATCCACTCCATTCATGATATCCAATTCTTGCATTGACCATGTGTTGGCAGTTACCCTTCATCATAAGGATTTTGAAGGCACTTTATCACAATGTGTGCAAATAGACAAGGTTAATTTTGGTATCCTCAAGGTAGATTAGAGTTCTTCAAGGTTGCATTCAAGTGCTCGTATCTTAGCAAAGCAACTTCTTCAAGTAGGATATCACTGGCACATTATGATAGTGGCCTCTACATTTTTACAACTAGGTGGTTCAACATGAGGGTAAAATTTCCAAAAAATCAAAAAAATCAAAAAATCAAGAAAATAGTAAAAATAAAATTTGTCCTCCAGTGAAAACCACTCTGGTAGCACTTTGGTCAAGTACTATGATGAAAACCTTTTTTTTGGTATGTTTTTCTTTGAGTTTGTTTTAATTTTCTTTTGCACACAATTCAAAGAATTAAAAGAAATGAAAACATTATAGACACACACACACACACAAAATTTAATTTGAAAGACTGCATTGTGCTTTTACTTAGCCTTTATTGCTCATTATCTTCCCAACAATGAAGGGTTGTGGTATTTTGTGTGGAAAATAGGAACAATGAGTAGAATCTAGCATCTATATGATCTTTCTCAAATAGAAGCATCTCATCCTTGTCAAGATAAATCCAATGTTCCCTCCATCCATCCAATCCAGATTTATCCAACTATTCCACTTTATCTTGATCTTGACAAAGATTTGGTGTATACTTCAACTCTACTCATGGAAAAAATTTGATAAGCTCTTTACCATTTTATCTCATGAAGTTCCATAGCCTATATCTAGCACGATAAAACTCTATTGAAACTCTTCGCATATACATTACCTATCTTGGTTTGTTCATTAACCTATGAAGCATTGCTAGACACTGGGTGCAGGTTATTGCACTCTTTTTTCCAAAGAACTCTTGATCCATGTCTTATATCTCACAACGTGACATTGACATCATGATCTAGGTATCGTTTACCTCAAAATCTCATCAAAAAACCCAAAAACATTCATAAAATCTCATCAAAAATCCAAAAACATTTCCAAAATATTGTATAGCCGAAAATCCAAAAAACATCAAATTCTAGTACAACTAAAATCCAAAAAACATTCAAAAATTGTAAAGGAAAAATCAAAAACATCCAAAACACATCAAAAATCCCTAAAAAGGTCAAAACATCAAAAATTCAAAAACAGTAACATGTCAAACTATGTGGTCTATGTGTGTATAACTTAGGCAAGGCTCATCTTTGATTAGCCCCCGAGGCCCCTAGGATAGTCTTTTAGGTTAGGTTCTTCGTCGAAACTTAGAAAAACTTTAAACATTTGGAAAACTCAAAAAATCCCAAAACATTTGAAAACTTAGGAAAACCCCAAAACATTTGGAAAACTTAGAAAATCCCTAAACACTCAAATAATTGAAAACCAAAACATCCACATAAACTTTCAACAAGATCAAAAACAACCTAAAAAAAAAACATTTTCAAAATACCAAAAACATTGAAATATTCCAAGAAATCCAAAACCATCCATCCCAATTTTCTTTCACTTGCAATAAACCTCCATCCATAATAAATCAAGTGTCACCTTCAACCTTTGGAAAAACAAACAGAAAGTAAGTATTGCAAGTCATAAAGTGAGAACCTAAGATTCAAAATCTAAAGTCTATATCATAGGTAAACGAGTCAGTGGAGTTTGTATCAATGGCTTATCATAAATCTTATCCTAATCAAGCCATTTGATAACATGTCCTAGGATGAATCCTTCCTGCGATGGACATCAACATCAGAAATCACCTTAGCTGAAATAAACTGGCAAGAGATATAGATAACATTGATTGTTTGTCTTTGATCTTTTCTTCTAATTTATCTTAATGACCCATTTTGAGGACCTATTGATGATGTCTCAATGATTTAGAGAGAAAGGAATGGGGCATCAATCATTATCTTTTGTTTGTTGTGCTTGTGGGTATTCTTGTAAAATAATCTTGGTGCATACTTGCTTAGTTGTGTGTAGGGAGGTTGTTTGGAGTAGATTGTTGACTATTGTGTATGCTTTGGTCCAAGATATTTTGAACTACTAAACTACATTCCAACGAGGTTTCCGTATGTCAAGGTGTGAACAAGAACTATCCTATCTATTTGCAGGGTCAAAGTCCATTACACTAGATACAACGCCATCCTGGTTTTCAATACCTTGATGCATCGTGTCTATGTGGTTTATCAAACAATAAGGAATGACAGAAAATCCCAATCCCAAGATATGAGCAAATCATCATCATCATGCATCTCTCATTACCATCTCTAATAAAGTCTCAATTGATCATGGACTTGTTGGAATTTTTGAATCAATTTCAAAATCAATGGTCAATCCATTCATCTTATTCTTCTATCTTTACTAACAATTATATCCAAGTATCAAATATGTGTGATATATCAAAATATACATGAGGCTACCCATAGTCGATGACTATCTATACATCCTGAAATCTGTCTACATCAATATCTAAGCTAGCATTCTAGCAATCCCTCTTCCACTGGGGCACAGTGGGGCATCTATATCATATTTAGCTCAACAATTTGAAAATTTGTTGCTCTTTGATTCAAGAGCAACCTGAAATCTCAAGCATCTCAAGCATAAGTCTGATTTTCACATATTGTGAGCCTAATCAAAACACGTTTATGCATCATCATCAGCATCAAAATCAACATCAGTCTTTAAACCAATGCAACGAGTACATTGCTTCAAAGAGGGGCAAAATGTAGACACTTAAAAATGTCTCGATGGATCACATTGGTATACTAACATCATTTCCTCCTAAAGCCCATCCTCTTTTCACTTAATTGATTAAATTAACCTAGCTATTTAATTAATTGTCTCATTTTCATCTATTAATCTAATTGACCTAGTTAGGTTAATTCATCTCCTTTCATGCTAACATTTTGTCTATTAAAATTGATTAAATCAAATTATTTAATTTAATCCCTAGAGTCCTCTTATTTAATTAAATAACCCTAAGTTATTTAATTAAATATCATATCACTTCCCCTTTCCATTAAATAAATTAATTATTTAATGAATATCCTAATTCCCCTAATTTGCATAATTGAAACTTTATTTAATTATCAAATTACTAATAAATCTAATTCCCCCACTTGCAAGGGAATGTTCCTTCTTTGCACACTCCTCCAATGGAATATTCCTTCCCCTTTTGCACATTAAAACTTTGTTTTAATTTGCTAAATATCTATTTCCCTCACCCATGAGAATATTCCAAATAATATTCTCTTTCTTCACTCATTTGAAAAAAAAAGAATAATCTTCCTTATAAGAAACTCACAAGACTTCATGTGCAAGTTAACTTACAAGACTTCATGTGCAAGTTAACTTACAAGACCTCTTGTGCAAGTTTTGAAAGTGTGTTTGTTTGGATGAATGTGAGCCCTTGATTAAATATCATCTTGCATCTTCAACCATTGATGGGAATCCATGACTCATGCTTCCATCTTCTTTCCTTTTTGACCATTGATTAGCTTTTTCAATCTTAGCCCTTGATTTTTCATTTGCTTTCCTATAAATAGGTCACTATTTGGAGACAAATGGATCCATTTTTTAACATCAAACTTATGCTATTAAAATCATTCTTACTTGCACTCACATTTAGCATAATTTTATTTTATTTTAGTTGCACCATATTATCTTAGCTTCCAGTAATGGCTTTCATGATAACATAAATGCATCCATTTAGTATTGTGTAATTAAGGTTTGAATCTTTTTTAGCTTAAACTTCATTTAGAGTAGATTTTCATATACCCATATCAATCATCTTAGCATACATCATGTTAAAATAACTTGCATCATGTTCATTTAACTTTAAATCATGTTTCATCACACATCTTTTATCGGTTTCATCGATTCTCTTTAATAGAATTGATCGAAACAAGCTCATTATCCAAGGGATTGGGAAAAGGGTTGTCATTCCACATCAATGCGATACCACTCCCCCAATAGGATAAGTTTTAATGTCTTAAATTAGAGGTTTTTCAAGCTTTCATGATTTAGAATGTTAGTTTTAATGGCATCTTTGTCTTTGTTTACAATGAATGATCATATTGGGATTGATGCTTAGTGAGTTAAATATGCCTCAAATTCATTTGGATCGGGTGTAGTTAACCTATACTATGTCATTGGTCACAAGTCTAATAAGAAATAAACATCATACATGTTCAAGAGTATTATCTCTCTCGATTACATTATATAACTAGTTAACACTATTCACATGTACAACATTAATAAACCTACCTATCAAATGTTGGAACCTCGCCTTTGTATCACCCAAGAGTAAGATATATTGTCTTATAATTTTGGCATCCTCCTTCTACATGGATGATCCAAATCTTCCTATTCCAAAGGACCCAATCAATTTCTACCTCCCTTGTTGCTATCATGTTTAAAATCTACCTTCACAACTCCATCAATTGTCTTACTCATGAAGATAAAATTATAGCTAATCATAGAACATGTATAGATATCCAAGTAGTGACTTCACCCTCTTAGTTTTTAAACATAAACTTTATCTTATATCAATTGGATGACAACACAATAAGTTATGAATTCATTATGTTGGTGATTTGAGTTATAGACCCCAGATCCCTAAGGTTTGATAATATCCCAGGTGTTAAGGGGTGTCAAAATTGGGTGGATTACCACAAACTTGTCTTTAAGTTGGGTAGCTAAGGACCAATGGTTGAGGGAAGGGAAGGGAAAAACATCGCCATACCACAATGGGTATAATAAGAGACGACAGTAGTATGGTAATCGTGGCATCATTACAATTTACAATAGTAAATGCAACAAATCACGTCAGTCATAATCTATTTGAATAAATCATTTAAGGAATAAAAAATATAGCCTACCAAAATACTCTAAAACTCTAATAAACATACTCTAAAAATTTCGTCGAAATCTTATTTTCAAGCATAGCCCACCAGAATGGAGTTTTCATTTTAATAAACATACAATAAAACCTTTGTTGAAACCTTATTTTCAGGCGTAGCCCACCAAAATGGAGAAGTGTTTCAGTAAATAATGACAGAGAATGGTAAGGAGATGTGCATGATAGGAGACATAGGATTCATTGTTTTTTATCTCATTCCTGCTCTGATCAACAAGGGTTACAATGTTCGCGCTACTATTTGTAATCCAGAAATATCAATGTGTCCTATATAGGGTTTAAAATAATTTATTTTAATTTAAAAAATAAATAAATGATGTATTTTCCTGTGATTAGATAATGTGGAGATCTCCTAAATCTGCCCTAGCACATTGTCCTCTTTCGTACTATGTTCATTACTCCATTTGCTAGGGTTTTGCATTTGAAATCTTTAATATCTTCATGATAGTGGCTTTTAAATAGATCTCAGTCTTTGCTTTAATCTTTATCATGGTAACCCTTGAGTTCCATAATCCACCTTCAATCTCTTCTAAGAACGTTGTCTTAAGCTAGACTGCATAGTATGCATATAAAGAAAGTCCTTAATACCTGCCATTGTTCCAAACCACCACTCACCACCTTGCTTAAAATGCTACCTCCATAAGCACAATAGCATGTTTTAAAATCATGGTTGCTAGTGATTGACCATTAAGGTCACTACTTTCATCAAGATACAATGAGATGTTTGTCTTCAAACTTAAGGCATTATGCAAGATAACATTGTGAATTGTTTGTTATGTGTAATTTTATTTTCTTGAATATTTACTGCTTTGCTAACTGCCTTTAAGATTGGATATTGCACCATCAGCTGCAATCTCAAACAACTCACTCACTGTCACTTGAAGATTCCTTTCATGAGAATCCTTGTATAAAATAAAACTATTCCCTATAGACTACCTACTTACTAATATAGGGGACTCATTGTTTCATGGTGTTTTGAGTTTTATTTAGAAGGGGTTAATATGTGGCATTTTTATGTGCAGGAAGAATAGATTGTGATGCAATGTTCAGGTATGGATGGTTCAAGAAAAATTGGATTGCTATCAGTGTCATAACCAGGTTGGATTGTACCTTGAGCCAGTGTGAAACACTTCCGGGTGTTTTCACTCCGAAGGAGAACTTGTGTGTAGGAATTTCCAAGTATTCGATAGAGGAAGTTCCTACGTTCTAAAGATAAAATCATAAATCTGCATCCAGTTTCTTATCCAACCTTAGATCTTTAATATCTGATAGAGAAAGTTTGTACATTCTAAAGATAAAATCATAAATCTGCTTATCCAGCTTCTAATCCAATTTGACGTCGTGAATATCGAATAGAGTAAATTCCTATATTCTAAAGATAAAATCATAAATTTTATTGGTCCAATTGGAGATCCAATTTCAGGTCGTGAAGCTCTGACAGAGAAAGTTCCTACATTCTAAAGATAAAATCATAAATCAATTTGGTCCAATTTGAGGTCCAATTGTAAGGATTTGTCTTTATAATTATAATTTCTGAAATTTGTCTTGATACAAATTATTACTTTAGAATTATGGTATTTCTTTTCTTCTAATGTTTTCAACCCTCATTTCAGGGAAGAGCTCCAAAGATGGTTCCTTCAGATGGAGACTACACTTTTCTGCTATAGGTGCCATCTAGAAACACCAGAAGCTTAGGTACTTTCATACTCAGGTACAACAAAGTTATATGTTACCTTGTTCTCCTTGATACAAAATGTTGTCCTTCAATCCCTCTTAAGCAACATTCACTATTATGGACTTCGTCATTGTACCTTTCATGCATTCGATTTAATTTGTTATGCGAAAACATGTTGTCTCTGTCTTTGCAAGTGATGACTATTGTGTAATCTTTTAATCTACATGACAACCCCTCATGTTCAATTCTTGTGACTGTTATGATGCTTGGGGCTGCTTACTTTTAACCAAACTGTTAATGAAAACTATCTTGGAATCCTTGATGATTAGTTTTTTCAAAATAATGGCTATGTTGATAGTGGAATATTTTTATTAATAAGGATAAATCATTATCAATAAGGAGATTACCCCTTACCAAAATACTCCACTATCCTTGCAAAGATTGATCTTTAATGCTTCATGGATGGTTTACTTGTGATTATCCTTCTCAAATGAAACAATAAGGCAGTAGGTTGGGCTCAGCCCTTGTGGGAGCCACATTTCACCCCACATGCTATAACCAAATAAACAAACACAACAACCTAATTTTATCTATACCTGCACAATGAGAAAACATGTTAGATAAAACCGATCATATGATAGATATGTTTGATAACTTTCTTGTTTTCCTAGACATCTATGGTATGCAAGTTATTTGAATGCACATGATGATCAAATTAAATGTTTATAGATGTATGCACATATTTTGACTGGTGATCCTTCATTGGTTTAACAACACTCTTCTCACTCAAATGCAGGGAACCTAGGAGCAGCAAGGAAGACATCAACTTGGAGGCTTAGACAAGTAGGAAGACTGAAGATGATGCAGAACAAAGCAACCGGTATTTGTCATTGAGGCAATGATGGGTCCCCTTTCTCTTTATGTGCATTTTTCTCTTTTGTATTTATAAATGTATAGTTTTTTAATTATATGCATTCAAATAGTCAGTTCCATGGCTTGTGTGGAACAACATACATTTACTTTATCAATAAAGACTACATTTTTGAAAGGATTGTGCAATCTTTCCTATATTATATGCATCTGCATAAGTGCAATCTAGTAATGTAATCTTTTGAATTTTTTTATGCACATGAATGTAATGTAGCAGAAATAAAAATGTACCTTACTCTTCATTTGAAAATCACAAAAGATCTACCTGATTGAGCTATTAACTTTTGTGTCTTCAGGAACATATGTTGATACAAAATGAATGGAAGAAGCATCCAAGTAATCCTATTTTTTTCTGCCAACAATTCATACCAAAGATTGAACAATTTAAGGATATTGCAATAGGTAATTTTTATCGACACAAATAATATTACTGGAGCATTTCAAATTTTAGGCCATGAGAATCATCCTTTTTTAAAAATGGATTGTGTTGTAGCCAAAATTCCATCCTAATTATTTTTGCATACTTCTATTTTCACTCATCTCTTACATCCACCATATGCATAGAATTTCTGTCATGATAACTTAAATTTAATAAAATCCCTCATGTGAGCTTCCAAATAAAACCCTTGATCATAGCATCAAAGTGTATTCCTCCTTTGAAATACTCCTATGATTGCTTGAATAGCATATCGCCAAGACAACACCATGTCGATGAGAGTCCCTCCAAAGTCTCCCTGACATTAGCACAAAGCACAAATCAGAAATGTAGATGAGACACCCCTATGTCGAAGAGACTTATTTATATGTCTCATCGACGATGTAAAATAGTGAAATGTCAATAAGATACTGGCATATCAAGGAGGGAATCACTTATGTCACATTGACAAGGTATATCTACAAGTGCTCGACAAAACACAACTCTTGGATATAACTAAGTAATTGTCAATGAGATAGTGGCATATCGGAAAGAGACATTAACTTGTCTCATCGACACCGAAAACCAACATCGAAGGAACATAAGATCTAATGTCAATGAGACATTGAGATATCGGTAAGACAAATAAGATTGTCTCATCGACACTCTTCAAGTAATGATCAAAAGCATACATTGCTATACCACCAAGAAGGTGAGCAACATATGCGGTAGAGTGGTATACACCACAAACCCGCAATAAGAAGCCTTGAGCAAGGTGGTAGTGCGGTAAAAATCATAAGGGAAAAACACCACCATACAGGCATATCAAAGAAACAATGATCATTTTAATTAAAAGTCTCTTCGACAGTTATGAAATGATGATTAGTTTGATTGATGTGACTAACGAAAATATCGATGAGACTACCGCTATTAATGAAGAACTTGATCATAAAGGTGGTGCGAGGGCCATTTATGAACTAGGGTTGGATGAAGTGTCCTGAAATTTGATAAATACGGCCTCAAAGAAGTTGAAATCACTATGAATTGTAATTGAAGGATTTGGAGAACCAAGTTGGACAACGATAGGTAGCTTGAAATTTGTAGGATTTTATCCAAGTAAGTGGTCTAGACTTAGCTCAAAGTATTTTCTCAGTAAGTAGGTGAAAGCATTGCATGAGTAGGGTTGAGATGGAAAAAACCCCAGGCAAACAGAAAGCAAAAAGATAGAAAATTAAAGCTAGGAAATTGAATCAAGACTTAATCAATCAGTGTCTGGGTCTAGGCTAAAATCCAGAAGAATAGCATAGATTAACCCATCATGTGTGACATTGGAAGATAAATAGAAAAATTTGGGAGATTTATGGACTCAATGTAGGGGTTACGACCTCTTTATTTATCATTATAGGAAGAAATTCTGGCATAGCCCAATGTCAAACCCGTGGAATTTATATTTGGGTAAACTTGTAGTACCCAACGTCTTTGTGAATGTAGAGTTAATCAAGGTGTTAGCAAAGAATTACAATCTGAAGATGAGAGCAACTCATTTTCCTGATGGGTCACAGTTCATGGTCATAAAGCCAGATTATATTTCCATGATTTTTCAAATAGATACTTCCTTGAAAACAAAATTATGAATTAGAGACTTGTTGGAGGAATACTGCACCATGGACACAAGTTACAAGAGGTGGAAATTGCCTCTACATAGGGTTAAAGGTGTGGGTAACCAAACTATGAGGTTCTCTAGTGAAGATAAGCCCCCATTCTCTATGGCTTTGTTTGAAGAATACTTTCAATACACTTATTACTCTGCTGGTCAAGTATTGGGAATTGATGTTCCTGAGAACATGACAATTGCTCCCATGGTTTTAGCCACAGAAATCCAGAGCCATAATGCTCGAACCTATGATTATGTGGAGTATTTATTGAAGGCCATCAATAATTCCCTCAATATCATCAAGAATAACAATGAAGGCATTAATTTCAAGCACTATTCTCTTTTCATGCACATGATATTATATGAAGAGTAGGTGATGGGGATATGGGGTGAGGAATTAAGAATAAAAGACTTAGATAATGATGGAAATTCAAGGCCTATACAAATGTGGACATTGGTGTGGGACAACAGGTGTGGGAGGTCCCACTACCTATATTTTGAGGAATATTTTTTCAAACCACTATACAAGATGCTAGGCCACAAATGTGACTACAACCTCTCCCCGAAGATCTTAAGATTTCTCTGACCAAAAGATATGGGTCATGAATCAGGGATAAATCACAATTGGGGGGACTGGTACATGTTTGGGGATTGTATTGTTATCAGGGTTTATGGATTTGAAGTTGCACCTTATTTGTTGCCTAAGACTATGCCAAATAGAGTTGCTTATTTAGAGATCATAAGGTGATTGTCATTTTTAGCTTTCATGCATTTAAAGAGCTATGGGAGGTAGATTTTCATGCCTTCCACTTTATGCTTTGGTGATTTCACTATTATCTATGATTTAGGCTATGACTTGGTTAGTGATAAACTAGATTATTATGGCTTGTCGGTTAGCAAAAAAAGGGAAAAGTTTGATCCTGAACACTTCATTTGTGATGCCAAAAAATTTCAGAAATTGAAAGGGTATGAGCATAGTTTCCTTTTAGAGGATGTCATCAAAAATTGTGAAGAGAAAAAAACATGATGAGAATAAATGACTACAGTAGGGTTATGATGGTTGAGGCTTGGAAGGTGAATAATAACCTAGGCTATGTAGGGGCTTTCCCTAAGGTACAGGATCCCATAGAAAGAATTGAACAGTTAATCCTCCATGAAGAAGAACTAATAAGAGATGTGCCACTTGTGGCATTTGAAAGAGGAAGGGGCATCGGTCCTAGGAGGCAAGTAGAAAATATCACACCACTAGATCACTTATCACCTCAACCTACTCCTGAAGTGAGCTTTTCAGTTGGTTCCCCATCCATGGAAAAAGATAACACTAAGAAGGAAGAAGAAGTCTCATAGTTTAATGCTCCTGTATACCCAAATATGAGATGCCATTGGAAAGAAGTGTGATCACCTTTGAAGCCTCTAATGAGCTATCAGATGATGTGAGGCATCGTGCAAGTCAGTAATTTGTTGCAGATGATACTTTTGTGTAGACCCCTAAATTTAAGTCCTTTATATATGAGTATAAAGGAAGACTAATAAGAGACAGGTTAAAGGACATTGACCTTGAGAAAGAGGCTTATGCCTTGAAAGAGTTGCAACATGAAGTTGATAGGGAAATGAGAAACATGACTACTAAGAGAGGAAGAGCATTATTGCAAGAAGCTAGAGTTATGCTCCTTCCTGGGTGGGATATTAGTTTAGCCATTGTGTTTGAAAATTTTTTGAAGAGAAAGAATAAAACTTTGCAAATAACGGATGAAGCGGGTGACAGGGTCTATACAGGGTCAGGGTACAATCTTGATAATACCACTTTGCAAATTTGGGCTCTTTAACCCCCAGGCAAGAAGCCTTCTCTCATTGACCATGATCATATTTTTGGACATCTCCTTGTGCAAAGAGTAGGGGAGACAAATCCCTTGGAGACTGCTAACTTAAATGTGAATGTAGCCAAATTCACCAAAGCCCATATCCAAAAGCTAGTAAGAGATAACCAGTGGCTGATAGAGGAAAATGACATGTTGAAACAAGAATTAACCAACTACAAAGATAGGTTGCTTGCTTCTCCAAGGCTTTACTCTCCTTTAATTGAACATGAAAGAAAAGTGTTAGAGGCCATGTCTGAGAGTGCTCAATGGAAGCATAAATTTGAAAAGGCTCAAAAGGAACAAGAAGAACTAAAAATAAAATTGAAGGCTACTACTTTTGAAGTAGCATAAGGGATAATTTGTATGAAATTCAAAGATATGTGCCAACATGTAGATGGTGTCTGGCATGCTCATAGTGGAACATACCAGGCCCTCATGGAGCATGGAAGACTGCTTGATGGGATGAAGGAAATGAAATCCCATATCAAGGAAAAAGATGAAGATAATAATGCTTTGCTCCAAGAATGTTAGAGCCTCATGAATACACATGAAAAATTCCAGAATATCTTGACATGGGAATTGAATGAATTCAGCCAGCCACTATGTATGGCCATGCCAGATTTATTTGAAGAAACATATTTGAAGTATCAGGAAACTTGGAAAATGAGATATCAAAATATTTTCCAGGCATTCTTGATGACATCAATGATGAGGATGAGGTACTCAAGAAAATGCATAAGTAGCTTGGGAGGATTGCTAGATTGGAGAATGCAATGTCAGACACTCTACATAATGCAAACACTTATGCCCAGGAGAAATACATTAATCACATGTCAAAGGTTAATTTGTTCCTTGCATGAGCTATTTTAGGAGGTAGTCAAAGTTTGGTTGTTGTGGATGCATTAACATGGTGCTTGAGCCTTGAACAGATCTTAGGTCATCACCAGCGCTTGTTGATGATTAACGGACTGTGGTGCATCCAACAATAAACTCTGTTTAAGTTTCTATGTTATGTTAATTATGCTTTAGTTAAGAAATGATGTAAATTTTGTGAATGGACTTGAAGCTTGTTGCTTCCCATACAAATAGGGAAACCAAGGTCTAATTTTTATCATCATATCATCATCATTTCAATCCATTAGAATAAATACTAGACCATCTCATCCACTTATTCATATCAAAAGAACTCATGTTATGTATGTTTATATTTTGAGCAATATAATGGAGTAGATACATTATAACTCATAATCCATTTTCAATGTTCAATTGTTGTGTCAATTTTCATGTTTATTTATTGCTTTGCTGTCTCTAAAGTGGTCTTTTCAAGTTGTTTAAATCTACAAGATTTATTAGGGCACATTTTTTGTTACTGTGTGGACGCTTTGATTGGTTTTTGGTTAGGTGTGAATTAAAGTCCTTTCAAATAATTTACTGTAATTGGTTCGTATTAATGATTAAAGTCCTCTTAGAGATTTGCAACCCTCTTCTGGTCTAAAAACCTATGTTTTTGAGACCCAACAGATTGCAAATAACTTTGAAAATTTAGAAGTCTATGAAATAGTGTATATATTCTTGTACTTTTATATTCTATGAAACATTCCTTATTTTCTATGAAACAGTGTATGTATTCATGTACTTGTAAATATTCTTTTACTGTTATGTCTATTAAAAGAAAATAGAGTTTGAATAAAAAATGTTGCACCCTTTTTTGTTAGTGAGTATGTGAATTATTGTTTAAGGAAAAATCTTACAATGTTTACATTTTCAGTTTACTAGTTTCAAATCTTCATTTGCTATGTATATAAAATTGTATGTGCTCTTTATCTCTAATGACATAAAACAGTAATGTCATGAGAATCAAGGTTTTTTATTTTAGCATCATCATTTCCACACTTTTCATATCATGTTCACTTTTAAGTACAATCATCAAATTTTTATTTTTATTTCTTGTCCCAGTTAATCTTGATTCCTTTCAGCACAACACAGTAGGTTGCATGTTAAATTTCAAACATTTTCTTTGCATTTTTTTGTATATATTATTTTCTCAATGCATCATTATGTAACAACAATTTCACTTATGAGATATATAGTAGAAATAAATAAATGAAAGCACATGTTTTCTTTGTCAAGGGAAATGTATGGTGAATACCCTATGTCTTTCAGATAAGTGTGTAAGCAAAATAAGACATAATTGATTGAATATGATTTTCTACTGTACAATTGTTTTTTATGTGCTTTTTACTTTTTGCATGTGGATTACCCTCAAAAAGAGACTACTTATCTTTTCTTAAATGAATCCTTTACATTTCCTGTCTACGAAAGGAATTTACTACTTGACAATAGGTTCGTGAACTTCATACAAATTAAGATTGGTGAAAAAGGCCATCCCCACAAATGTTGTTTGGTCTAGAATTATAATGGAAAATAAAAAAGCTTGCTAGGAGAATAAAACAGGTTTTCAATTGTCCAAGTACAACATAATATTACTGAATCATTTCAAAGTTTAGGCCATAAGAATCATCCTTTTTTAAACATGAATTGCAAATAATTTTAAAAATTTAGAAGTCTTGGTCATTAACATTATTGTCTGCTACAATGCCATCCAGTGTATCATTGTCAATGTTCATATGTTCTTTCAAGTATTTAATATTATCATCATCCTTATCTTGACCTGCATCATCTTCATCGTCATTGAAATTTGACTGTAGACCATCTATATTGTTATCAGATGTATTTGGATCATCATTTTCTATACCATCCATATTGTTGTCTTCCATAACATCATCTAACTTTGGATTGTTGCCTTCTTGTGCCTGAACATAACCATCTTCAACATCATCATGGATTTCAATTTCCTTGATGTTCTCTAATACCTCTCTCATTTTGTTGGCCATCATTGTTTTGCTCAGTATCCACTAATGCATTGTCAAATACATGCCTTAATCTTGGATCATAATGTATGACAAATATCAATTTCGGGTCCAAAATATCTTCATAGAAAAATACCTGCACATGAACTACATACATATATTAGACGTATGTTATAACAATTTTATTGATTAATAAACACATGTATATATTCACAATAAGCTATGAATTAATAAATTAATGATCACTACCGCTTCTTGTTTGAGTTAAAGAAATACCTACTCACAATGAATTGGTAGAACATAAGGCTCCTTATCCTCTGGTAGGAACGATGAGGAATCTATAGAAAACAATCCACTATGGGTATCATGTCTTTGTGTCCTCTCAAATGCTTCATACCATCTACACTCAAAAATACAACATTTAAAAGAGCGGTAATCCAACTCAATAATTTCTTGTATTTTCCCAACATATTGTAGATTCCCTTCAATTATATTCTTATCTTTTGAGCTTGATTGACTGGATTGCTTGAAGTAAACCATGATGCCACAATCGGAGGATCATCTCTTTACGTCTACACTTTCTACACGATAATGTCGACCATATGCCCACATTATTGGATATTTCCTCGCCTATGAAAGACCATTTATTTCAGTGAAAATAAATATAATGATGAATATTAAAATAGTTAATACTGTCAAAACTGTAAGGAAACAACATTTTGTAAAATTGCAACTGTACCTCTCTTTCACATCCTCTAGACATGTTGATTTCATCTTTTGTTATGTTTGAATCTGTACCTGCATCTTCTATTTGATTTTGAATTTGTTTAGTAACCCATTCTAGTGTGCAATCTTTGCCCCATTCCCCAAGCAGATGAGTGGGAAGTGGAGTATTCCTTGGGTTTGATCTCTTAAACTATCTCCTTGCTTCTAACAATTCTTCTCTCTTTTTATCATATAGATCAATCCATTTGTTCATAAAGTCCATGTGGTACAAAATGAACTTGTCGAGTATAGAATTTTCGTCTACACCTATTACATGTCAACATGTTTATTTCAAACTCCAAATGGCATGCTGTTAATTTGAAAAATAAATTACAAAGTAAATTAATGATTGCAAGAAAAAACCACACTAGTCGTGAATTTACTTACTAATCTCTACTTCAACACCATTAGATTGTGGTTTTTCTCCATCAATAATATCTTATGCTCATTCTTCATCCTAAGTGCGTGGTTCATCTTCAAAATCATTACCAATGAATTCACATAGGAAGAAAAATGCTTCATTCAATACATACCCTTCAGCCATGCAACCCTTTGGATGTGCCTTTTGTTGGACATATCTTTTAAGAGTTTTCATATACCTCTCAAAGAAAAACATCCACCTCGTTGATATGACACTCACCAATTCAATGTCATCGACTAGGTGTATAAGTAAATGGACTTGTAGGTCCATGAAACTTGTAGGGAGCTCCTTCTCAAATACGCATACAATTTTTACAATTTCCTTCTTCCACTTTGGCACTTCAAATTCATGGATCTCCTTGGAGGTCACCCACCTAATATAAGAATAGTAAATTAGTATGAACCTTTAGTCATAAATTAAAATGCAATATAATATCTCTATGTCTCTCACACATGAACATTTCATATAACCACATACCTTGTAAATGCTAACAATTGACTTATGGCATTCCTTAAGTCAACTATAAGACAAGAATCCCCCCTAATTGCTAATGGCATGATATGCTATCAAACACATTTATGAAAAGGTCATTAGTAATTTTTTCTCACACAACAAAATATCAAAATAAATTTAGTGCTTAATCAATGTTACCAGTAAATGTTAAATGTTGATATGTGATACCTTCATTAAATTATGAAAATCATGTGTTTTAAATCCTATGATATGTCCATCAACTATAAAAGCTTTAGCCAATGATTACCCATAGCCAGTAGGTGTCCTTATTGAATGGATGACATTTTTTAGTTGGTCTAGCTCTTTTTTTTCAAAATCCATGGAGCTTCTACATATGTTTCATTTTCCTTGTTTGGACACAAATGTTTTCTATCAAATTTGGTACGCGAAAGAGCAATATCTCTCCTCGAAGACAAGGTGTCCTTCTCTTTGCCTGATATATGTCAAAATATAGAATTTGGTACATTTTTGAAGATGTGCATAGGCTCTAATAGGTGAGATATTAATAGATCCTTCCAGTAAGGGAGCTCATAAAATATGGATTTCCTTTTCATTCCTTCTGGCATATTAACTACAACTTGTTCTGGTTCTTCAATTGAATCACCCTGATCAAAAAAATCCTCCCAAGCTTTCAATTCAGCATCTTCATACTTCTTAAGCCAATCACCTGGACCCATAATCATGGGAGGGCCTCTATTTTCAACTTTTCCATCAAATTGATTATTCAAGCGATTTCTAAACCTATGATCTAGTGGTAGAAAAACCTTGTTTGCATAAATAAATTTATGTAGCTCTTTAGAATACCACCCTTGAAATTGTTCTGCACATCTTGGACATGCAAATATCCCCTTTGTTTGAAGCCTTGCAATTCAATAAGTAATGTTAATAACATAAAAAAAATAGTATAAAACTAAGTATGAAAGTTGGGATGAAAATAAATTATGAGTGTAAATACGTAAATATTTTATCTTACCAAAACAAACACCAAGTCTTGGGAAATCATGAATAGTCCAACATAGCACACCATACAACATGAAGGACCTATTTTATGGAGGACGTGATATGTCATACATTCTTATGCCTTTCCATAACAGTTGCATCTCATCAATAAAAGGTGCAAGATAAACATCCATGTTTTTAACTTGATGTTTTCCTAGAACAATGAGAGTCAGCATAAGGTGCTCCTTTCTAACACTCATCCACGGGGGAATATTGTATACTATCAACTTGACTGGCCAAACACTATAATTTAGGCTCAGGAAACAGAATGGGAACACTCCATCAATTGCAAGACCAAACTTAATATTATGGGGTTCATCTTTGAATTTTGTTGGCCATTTTTCCTCTATGTGTTTCATTGCTTTGGAGTCAGCCAGAATTCACATAAATCCATCTTTACTCCTATTCTTTGCATGCCAGTCCATCAATTGTGTTAGTGAATTTCAATGAAACATTTGTTGAAGTCTAGGTATAATTGGCATGTGACATAAAACCTTCTTTGGAACTGTAGGACCTTGTACATCTGTATGATATCTCTTCTCTTTGCATACAAGGCATTCTACCTTGTTTTGATATTCATCTCTGTATAAAATGCAATCATTTTTACATGAATGAATTTGCTTATATTCAATCCCCAACTCAACCAACAACAGATGCGCCTCTCTGCAAGTTGATGGCAACACATTCTCTTTAGGGAATATTTTAGTTTTTAGTGCCTTATAAGATTGCCAGAGATTAAATCAATTGAATTTTTGACTTATGATGAACATGTTTGATATGAGATTAAATCAATTGAATGTTTACAAATTATGTACACCAATTGACGATGCAAAGTAATAAATAGATTTCAACTCACTTCAATAGGGTAGTGAATCCTTTGTATGACCAACCAAACAGTGACTTGATTTCTAATAATATTAATGTGCATGCCAGTTTTGAGGTTCTACTTGCACCTGATTTGAACACGGGTGTCTTTGCTGCTTGCTTGATGGAGTCTTTGATGTTGTTATCATCAACATTACGTTGGTGGTAATTACCCCTGCTATCATCATTACTGTCAACCATATCATCATTATTGTCATAATTGTTTCCATCCCCAAAGAAACCTGTAAGAATTTCATTCAATCCTTCTTCATGCACTTTATTTTCACTATCATGACCATCATCATTAAGGCTAGGTGGCATGTCATCAATGTATGCAACTCTCATCAGCTCTTCAAATTTCTCAGGTGGTAGTGTTCTCTTCAATCCTACTCTTCTCACCCTAGTATGGTTTAAAGGATGGTTTGGATCATCTCGTCCAAATCTTAATAACCTAGTTGGATCTTGGGTATTAGTATAATGCGTTTCATCAAAATCTTCTACCTATCAACAAAGGCAAGCATTATTTAATGTTTTGCAACAATTGGATAAATCATAAATGTATCAATTTCAAATAAATATAATCAAATATGGCTTAAAAAATATAAATATAAATTGTATGAACATATATAAATCAATTGAATAATGGGACATTATTTTATAGACTACCTTTTTATACAATAATTTATATAAAACACAATTTTGACAACATATTTTATGAAACATTAGTCCACACTCATTTATTATTCTTTGGTTTTAATCGATTGTAGGAGGCATACTACTGACTGGAAGCTCATCATATATGTAATGTCTTTGTACAATCACTCGTTTGAATTGTTTCTTTCCACGACATACAGAACATCCACAAACAACAATTTTCTCAAAGTATTCATCCCATGTAGTATAATCCTGACCTACCTCTTCTTCAGTGTAATCATTTGTTGTGTCTGCAGTATCCATTGTCATATCCTCTTCCACCCACTGTCATCTACATGATTTAACAGTTTTAGGTCCACATCCACATACATATCTTCTTCTTTTGCTAGTTGAACGCTTAGGCTCTGCATTTGCTCCAATCTCCATCTAAAATAATCAACAACATGCATTAATTTATGTCAAGATTGGATAATACATTCTAAATTTTAATAATACGGTGAAAAAAGATGGACGTATCACAAAATGCCATCAAATCATTTTTTCCTAAGTTAAGTCAAATTTTGAGTACTTGATTTGATTTGACACGATTTGTTGCCATGGCCTCGTCTCACCCCTATAATACACAACATAGTAAATAATGTTTAGTACACCAATTATATCATTTCAACGAGTATGCTATCCAACACAAAACCTCACTTTAGTCATATATTTGACATATTGATATCTCCTCTATGTTGTAGCATTTTTGAATTCATAAACACCTTCCTCCTTTGGTTGAGGTTGCTTTCTCTTCTTACCTCTATTGTATCTGCAGATTTTGTTGTCTCATCTATTTCCACCCACTTTCCTCTCAACGATTTAGTATTTCTACGTTGTCCATTTCCTCTCTCCATGGCCTCCTCTATGAATAAAAATGTTGCCACAGAAGCTTTCACCGCACTACTGTCGAGAAGGAAGAAGCAACTTGCGGGACTATGGTAAAAACTACTCTACCACACCGAGCTGATGAAGGAGTTGCGGGACAGTGGTGGTCACTGCACTACCACAGGCTAATGGTAGAAGACTTGCGGGAGTCACCGCAACACCCCTAGGAACAAAAGGAAGACTCATGTGCCGCCACAAAATCTTTCATCGCACTACCACCGAGAAGGACAAAGCACCTTGCAGGACCGCAATAAAAATCGCTCTACCACACCAAGTTGATGAAGGAGCCACGGGACAACGGTGGTCACAAAAACAAGGCAAGAGTTGGAATTATTTCCAACACTCTGGATCATGTGATACATAGCAATGAAAATAGTCACTATACAACAATGATAGGTGCCCAATTAGGCGCACTTGGCGCCCCAAACAGATTACATTAACGGCCAAAATTCAGCGCTAAAGTTGTCATTAACTAACGTCAACTAAAGCGCCAACTACTAGATCAAAATTGAAAATTAAAAAAATTCTCGCATGAAGGAAGAAATCAGACGACAAAAAAGGGAAAAACATTGCGCGAAGGAAGAGAGCAGGGCGCTACCAGCAACTAATGAGAAATTCAATTTAGTTTGCAACACCATAGGTAATACAATTTTTTTTGTTGGTTGAATTCGTGATTGTTTACTGTACAAAGCCAAGATGCATCTGTATTCTTTCCCTAACCTGGGTATCAAGGAAATAGTGAATTGGTTGGAAAATCTAGGAATTGGGTTTGTCACTGTTGAGCAACTGCTGAAAATAAATGCAATAACCACTTGGTTTTGCCCAGTCGTGCCATAGTCACCAATGCCATGAAAAATTCATGCAAGATTGCATTATGAAAGAGTTTTCATGATAACGTTATCAACACTAAGCAAACCCAGCGAACATATTTTTCCACAAAACAAAACTTTCATACCACAAATTGGACAAAAAATTTCATACCTAATAGTGTGTACTTTGTTTTCCTCCACAGACTGGACGAAAATAATTTTACCTAAGTGACCTCAAAATTTCAAGTAATAGAAGTAAGGGAGCATTGTTAGCAGACTCTGGCCACAATGAGGTAATTCATTGTCAATTTATAGATTTGTAAATGTTCCCATTGTTTCTTTGACTTTGAATTTTTAGTTTTTTATTTCTAAATTTAAAAGAAGAAATATAATTTAAAAATATATATATATAGGGAC
This sequence comes from Sequoia sempervirens, assembly GCA_007258455.2. Lineage (NCBI taxonomy): Eukaryota > Viridiplantae > Streptophyta > Pinopsida > Cupressales > Cupressaceae > Sequoia > Sequoia sempervirens. The sequence continues at coordinate 143,805 of VDFB02259590.1, read as the reverse complement.
ATGAGACTGACAAAGTTAAAGAGGAATTGGCTTCCATTTTGGGGGTAGAGGTAGTGAACAAATTGGTTAATGTGGACTGGACAACGCTTGCTAGATACATAGAAAAACAATCTGGTAACGCCCCTCAAACATTGCAAACAAATCAATTGTGTCAAAGGGAATCAATTGATTCCCCAACCAATCCTGGATCGAGCAAAACATCTAGGAGGAAATCAGTGACAGTAAATTCTAAGAATGTGGAACAAGGAGCAAAGACTTCCAATGTCCCAACCACTCCTAGGACACAAACTTCTTCCACCATGCCATGTTATCAATCTTGCATTGGTAGCTACAATACGAAGATAGAATACGAGGTGGTTTCAGGGGAAGTCTGAATGACATATGCTTGGAAAACATTTGTGAATAGGTTCAAGGAATCATGCCTTCAACAGTTCAAAGACCATCTACATTTTCCATTCTCATAGATACCCATGCATCTGAAAAAAGAAGTTATCCATGACATTGAGACTGATTTTGGCACAGGTTGGTCTGTAAAGAAGATAAAGCTATGAATGTCTCAAAATTGCAAGAGATTTCGATACAACCAAACAAAGAAGATAAAAAAATCCCTCCTGAGCTAAGGCAAAAAAGAAGGCCAATTGATGTAAGTGTAAAAGTATGGAAAGAGCTTGTAAAAGCATATGAGAAGTACGATGCATAGAGGAAGTCCGATGAGGAGAGTACGCAGGTATTTGAATTTTCTCATAAGATTATATCAAATTTATTAAACGATATTTAAATTTTATTTGTGCATTGTTAAATTGAATTAGTATATGTTTCAGGACAAGGCCTCCAAGGCTAGGCTTGAGAAACTTCGTTCCATGCATCGTAGTGGCCAGAAAGGTTTACATGCCTTGATCTGTACATTTGTAAGTATATTTAATATGTTAAATGATATATTTTTTTATTTCCTTGGAAAAAGTAAATGATTGCATATTAATTACTTTAACTAGTCCATGTGCCATGTTTTGACAGGAGGAGAAATATGGCCGCCATCCAAATAAATTTGAAAAGAATATGTTACAACAAAAAGTGGAATTATTTTGTAATATGGATGGAGAAAGAGGTATCAATAGTTGAGTTTCAATAACTTATTTGGATATTGTTGTGTTAATATGTCAATTTGCATATCTTGTGTTGAGTTGTTTATTGATGCGTAGGATGAATAAATAGAATCACTAGCTTCCATATTCAAAAAATTTCCAACCACCATCTTCAATAAATTTATCTAGATCATCAGTAATAGTCTTCAAAACTGGTCACCAGTTCAAGTTCGTTCTACTTTCATAATACTTTATATCCATGGAGTTCAGCCATTCCTTGATGTCATCAAGCGAAGATTGAGGAATGATGTACATGCAAATTACATCATGCTTGAAGTCTTTGAAAACAATAGCCATATCAAATGCCTTTTTCCCAAGTCCTACTCTCTCAAGGTTAACAATTCTCAATCTCACTAATAGCGATTACTAAGAAAGGTAATTCCAGCAACTCTACCAAACAGTTTACTGTAGGAACAATAAAAGCAGAGGCTTTGAAAGGAACTCCATGAAAACCAATCTCTCTAAATGGTATATCAAACTCTAGTTCAAAATATTTATGAGGTTGCTCCCATAGCTCTCTTACTTGCTTGACAAATCCTTGAAACTTTGACTTCTTAACATTCAAAAGATAAATGGAATGTCCTCAACAACCAGTAGAGTTATCCAAAAAAGCTAACTAAAATCACAAATGTGCTCCTGCACACAATGGCCTAATGGTTGGTTGTCATAGAAGTCAAACTACCGAAGTAAAAACACTGATCGAGTTAACATATATGCATCATTTGCATAAACAGCTGGAATGCGTAACAAATGTTAATCAATACATTGAATTTTGAGATGCATTGAAATAATTAAAAAAAAAATGTTTTGGAGAAAATATCAGCAGCGTGGGGGAAGAAAGCATTAACCCTAATAAAATCATTTTTTGTTGTTCTTGATACACCATCTGTAAGTTTTCCTTGGATGACAGTACTAAATTTCTATATGTTGTACCCCTTAAATGTCCTACATGTTACAAATATGGAATGGCAATGCACAACTTTGTATCGAGTCCAAAGGCCAAGGCATTCTGAATAAGGGTAGCCAAACTTGATGAGGATGCATTCACTATTACATGTATTAACAATCCAAAATAGTCATGTAAAGATAATTTCCTATGAAAACCATAATCAATCAAATTATGCTCATTCAAATCTAAGTTTGAAAGCTTGCATTTTAGTCCATGCATCTAAGTCCTTGTTGAAGATTGAGGGTATCAACAACAAAGCTAGAATAGCTCTCCTTAAACCATAGCTAGTTTTAAAGTGCAATATTTCCAAATTCAAATCCACTTCTTACATAAGGAAAGGAGGTAGGATTGTCAGGTGCTACCTCAAACAAAGAAGGCCATAGAAAACATTAAAATAGAAGATCCAATAAGTGAGACAACATAGTTGTAGACCATAGATAATCAGAATTCTTGCAATGCCCAGATGCTTGTGATAAAAACAAAAGGTGATTACACATTGGCTGAATAAATCCTCATCAAAATGACCAGAAAGAAATTTCAAATTTGTAAGTAAACTCTGACAGTTAAGAAAAACAGTCATAAAAATTGGAAGTAAACTTTGGGAGACATGTAGGTAAATTTAATTCATCTGACTTTATGCCTCTTGGCAGACATCAGGATCTCCCCTCTGAAATTTTGGACCACATCCATTACCTCCACATAAAACTAGACATCATTGGTCTTCTTGGTTCCCACGCCATGATATGGTTATGCAAATGAAAATGAAGCAAAGTAATCATCTCCTTCGCTGGCTGGAAGAATGCATGCTTAATGTTTTGATACATGATATCAACTCTCTCTTCTGCTCTCATGGTTGAATACCAAAATCCATTATGGTGGGCCTCTAGAGTTCCAATCATCTTTCATCCTCTTCCACCAAATGCTGACTTGACAAAAGCTGAAGTTTTTCCTAAGTCACCAATGTAGCTCTCTTGCCTTTTCAGACTCTTTCATTGCTACAGATCGTCTCTGGGATTTAATCATTTGTACCACATGGTTGATGTGCTTTGAATCCTCGCATCTAAAGGAAAATTCCTTAAAATAAATACTTCTAGGGAATTTCAATGTTCCCATTGTAGTTGGCATTAAAGCCAGTACCTGCAACATTGGAAATTATCCTTATATAAGAATTCCCTCCATCTTGTTGGCTTGTAACACTCTTGATGGTGGCTACATGTAATCTAATTATGATTCCTCTTCTACATCAGAGGGTTCATATCCTTGATCTGACTCTTCTGAATTATCAAAATCATAATCACTAGCTTCCATATTCAAAAATTCCCAACCACCATCTTCAATAAATTTATCTAGATCATCAGTAATACTCTTCAAAATTGGCCGCTAGTTCAAGTTCATTTTGCTTTTATAATACTTTATATCCATGGAGTTCAGCCATTCCTTGATGCCATCAAGTGAAGATTAAGGAATGGCATCAATGCGGAGTACATCCTGCTTGAAGTATTTGAAAACAATAGCCATATCAAATTCCTTTTTCCCAAGTCCTACTCTCTCAAGGTTAACAATCTCAATCTTGCTAATAGTGATTACTAAGAAAGGTAATTCCATCAACTCTACCAAACAGTTTACCATAGGAACAATAAAAGAAAAGTCTTTGAAAGGAACTCCATGAAAACCAAGCTCTCTAAATGGCATATCAAACTCTAGTTCAAAATATTTTAGATGAGGCTACTCCCATAGCTCTCTTACTTGCTTGAAAAATCCTTGAAAATCTGTATTGATTTTATTTTTCCTGTCCCTCTCTTGTTGTTCTTCCTCAATTTCATCAGGATCATAAATTGACCTTCTTGCCCCTCCTAAAGTTTTGACCACATCCATTACCTCCACATAAAACTGAACATCCTTGGTCTTCTTGGTTCCCACCATGATATGGTTATGCAAATGAAAATGAAGCAAAGTAATCATCTCCTCTCCGCTGGTTGGAAGAATGCATGCTTAATGTTTTGATACATGATATCAGCTCTCTCTTCTCTCATGGTTGAATACTGAAATCCATTATGGTGGGCCTCCAGAGTTCCAATCATCTTTCTTCCTCTTCCACCAAATGTTGCCCTGATCCACAAGTCTACCAGCCTAATTGGCTTTGTTTTTTAAAGTTGAAGTTTCTCCTTACTCACTAGTATTAGCTGTAACTTTTTTGAGATTTTATTATGGTATGTGCACTTTGATATGATGTAATATGATTATGGTTTCATCTCATATGTTGTAATATTAGATATATAACAGAAAAATAAATTATTGCATGAAATAAATAATAACTTTTCATTTTAATTTTATTTTTTTGCAAAACACGGGTCTTCTAGAAAATCAAGATGATCTTCAACATGATATAGATCCATAAAATATTGGTTATGCCGATACAGATCACATGGCAAAGGATGATGATGACGTAGATACGGAAGACACCGAGGCCGATGACAATGATGATGATGACAACGACGATGATCACGACGATGATGATGATGATGAGACAGTTGTTGATAGTAACCAGTGACATTCACGATCATATAGACTAGATCATGGATCATTGTTGATATATCGTTATGATGACTCTTTTCATGGTTACTATCATATGTATCATTTTCACAACCTATAGTACTATATTATTGAGTTGTATCATATTAACATGTATCATTTTCACTATATCATTTGGACATGTATCATTTTGACTTGTATCAATTTGAGTTACATAATTTATCAATTTTATTTATATCATTTGTACATGTATCATTTTCACTTATGTCAACTATTGGACATGTATCATTTTGACATGTTTTTGATGTACTAGCATATTTGACTTTCACTTGTTTTAGTTATATATGATGATGATCTTATCATATTGACTTGTCAATTTATATATATTAAAAGTTGTTGATGATTTTTAAATGAATATTTATTAAGTATGATGATTTTAATTTACTGCTCAAGATGGATGTTGTCAAATTCAATTAAATATAGATATTTGACTCACTTGTTTTAATTATAGATGATGATCATATTACAATAATTATATTGTTATTTAATCATATGAGTTAAATAATTAAATTACTTACTCTATAATTTGTCAATTTATATATATTAAAAGTTGTTGATGATTTTTAGATGAATATTTATTAAGTATGATGATTTTAATTTACTGCTCAAGATGGATGTTGTCAAATTCAATTAAATATAGATATTTGACTCACTTGTTTTAATTATAGATGATGATCATATTACAATAATTATATTGTTATTTAATCATATGAGTTAAATAATTAAATTACTTACTCTATAATCATGAGTTATTTAAGAGGCACGATATATTTAACTAATTAAATTGAAATAAAACATATTAAATTAGTAAATGGAAGCAAAAAGAAGCAATTTTAGAAGAAAAAAAGGAAGCAACAATGGAAGCCAAACTAGAAGCAAACCAAAAGCAATCTAGGAAGAAAAATTGGAAGCAAACCTCAAAAAAAACTGGAAGCAAAACTAGAAGCAAATCTGAAGCAAAAATGGAAGCAAACTCGAAGCAAACTGAAGCAAAACTAGAAGCAAAATCGAAGCAAAATTGAAGCAAACCTCGAAGCAACCCGAAGAAAAATAAGCAAAACCGAAGCAAAACAAAAAGCAAAATTAAAGCGGAAGCAACCTCGAAGCAACCCCCGAAGCAAAACCAAAAAAAGCAAAACCGAAGCAAAACTAGAAGCAAAAATCAAAAGAAAATTGGAAGCAAAACTGGAAGCAAACTTGGAAGCAAAACCAGAAGCAAAGCTAGAAGTAAAACAAGAAGCAAAACTAGAAGCAAAACCAGAAGCAAACTTGGAAGCAAAACCAGAAGAAAAACTAGAAGCAAAACCAGAAGAAAAACTAGAAGCAAAACCGGAAGAAAAACTGGAAGGAAAATTGGAAGCAAAACTAGAAGCAAAACTGGAAGCAAAACCCGAAGCAAACCTGCAAGCAAAATTAAAAGCAAAATCGGAAGCAAAATTGGAAGCAAACCTAGAGGCAAAATTGGAAGCAAAACTGGACACAAAATTGGAAGAAAAACTATAAGCAAAAATGGGAGTAGACATGGAAGCAAAACTAGAAGCCAAATTGGGTGTCAATTTCAACACAATTTTCGTCATTACTTCCTGATGCTATTTTGGACGCTAACGGAGACGCTCTAATTTTTCGGTGCTAAAACTGGCGCTAAATCCAGAAAAAATGTCAGTGCCAAATACGACACCGAGCTAACCATGCTTGTTTGTGTCAAGTTTAGTGCCAGCCAAATTGTTTAATTCATGTACTCAAAATACACTAAAATCCAATGCAAAATCCAACACTAATTGCTTGTTGTGTATCCCGGGAGAACACCTTCTCTTCTTCTTCACCTATTTTTCACATGACTTTATCTCCCCCTTTGACATCAATGGAAAAGATCAACAACACTGATTACTCCCCCTTAGGAGTGCACCCATACTGCAACAATGAAAACCTTTTCTACTCCCCCTGCGGAGTAGACCCATTTATTAGTCTAGATAAATGAAGAATATGTGAATTCACTAGACTGATGCACCTTCATGTGCACCTAGTTAGGAGGGCCAATGACCCCCAACATCTCCCTAAGATGCTCAAAAGTATCCTTCGGAAGAGCCTTAGTGAATATGTTTGCAATTTGTTCCTTTGTTGTCACATACTCCAATTTAACCTCATTCTCCAACACTTTTTCTCTCAGGAAATGATACTTGATAGATATATGTTTTGTTCTTGAATGCATAACCAGGTTCTTTGAAATGTTTACTGCACTTGTGTTATCACATAAAATAGAAATAGGCTCATCACATACCACACCAATGTCCTTTAATGTTTGCTTCATCCATAAAACCTGTGTGTAGCAGGATGCTGCAACAATATATTATGCTTCTGTTGTGGATAAAGAAACTATGTCTTGCTTTTTGCTCAACCATGAAACTAATCTTCCACCAAGAAAGAAAGCACCACCACTGGTACTCTTCTGGTCATCTACACATCCAACCCAATCAACATTTGTATAAGCACTCAAGGTGAAATCATCACTCTTAGGATACCATAGTCCATAATTCAGTGTACCTTTAAGATATCTAAATATCCTCTTTATAGTTGTGACATGTGCTTCTCTAGGATCTACTTAAAATTCGGAAACTAAACATATTGCATGCATAATGTTCAGCCTTGTAGTAGTAAGGTACAACAGTTTTCCAATCATAGATCTATATTTGCTCTGATCAGTCTTAGTAGATTCATCATCTTTGCTTAGTTTACATCTAGTTACCATAGGAGTACAAACCGGTTTGGAATCATCCATCCAAAAATTCTTCAATAGTTCTTTTACATGCTTAGATTGTGAAATGAATATCCCTTTATCAATTTGATTCACTTGTAGGCCAAGGAAGAAATTCAATTCACCGATCATAGACATCTCAAATTCATTTTGCATCTCTTCAACAAACTTTTTACACATGCCTTGATTTCCTCCAAAAATGATATCATCAACATAAACAACTACTATCAACATTTTGTTACCTTGCACTTTGAAGCAAATATTGTTTTCAACAAAACCTTTGTTGAATCCTTGCTTTGTCAGATATCTATCCAGTCTTGCATACCAAGCTTTGGGAGCTTGCTTCAGCCCATATAATGCCTTCTTCAACTTACAAACCATGTTCGATTTGTTAGACAACTGAAACCCTTCAGGTTGCTCCATGTACACCTCTTCCTCCAACTCACCATTTAGAAATGTTGACCTAACATCCATCTGATACACTTTGAAGTCCTTGTGGGTAGAAAAGGCCAAGAACATCCTGATAGCTTCCATTTTGGCCACAGGGGAAAATGTTTCTTCAAAATATATACCTTCAACTTGTGAATATCCTTTGCATACCATTCTTGCCTTATTCCGTAGAACTTCTCCACTTTCATTCAACTTATTCTGAAACACCCATTTCAAACCAATCACATTTTTATTCACATGCCTAGGGACTAGTTCCCATGTCTAATTCTTTTCTATCTATTCTAACTCTTCTTTCATAGCTCTCATCCAAATCTCATCCTCACATGCTTCACTTATAGACTTGGGTTCAATTTTATATAATAGACACAAATTTACCTCAACTACAACTCTGCTTCTTGTCTTCACACCTTCACTTTTATCTCCAATTATTTGATCCTTCGGATGATTCTTCTATACATACTTAGGAGTCCTGATAGCATATTCCAGTTCATTTTCTTCTTCTCCTTCTTCTTCCACATGTTCTTCTTTCTCTTCTTCTTCCTTCTCCTTGTTTTCTTTAGGTACATGTCCACATATAGGATCATCAAGTTCAACTTCACTTATCTCAATAGGTCTACGTATGTCTTCTTCAACTTTCACATTAGCACTTTCAATCATCTTTTTCAATATTTTGTTAAAGCATCTATATGCTTTTCTAGTAGTAGAGTATCCAAGAAAGATTCCTTCATTGCATCTAGCACCAAACTTTCCAAGATTTTCATCATCTCTTTTAATATAGCATCTGCTTCCAAATACCTTAAAATACTTCACAGTAGGTGTCTTACAAGTCCATAACTCAAAAGGAGTCTTTGTGATGTATCTGATATGAACTCTATTAAGAACATAAACAACAATATGTGTCGCCTCTCTCCAGTACACATCCGGTACATTTGATTCTTTCATCATGGTTCTAGCAGCTTCCTGTACAATCCTATTTTTCCTTTCAACTACACCATTTTGCTGAGGGGTTCTCAGAGCATAAAATTGTCTTCTTATGCCATGTTGTTCACATAATGCATTAAATTCATCAGAAGTGAATTCTCCGCCTCTATTAGATCTCAAACACTTGATTTTCAAATTTACTTCATTTTCTACTTTTGCTTTGAATACCTTAAACCTATCTAGAGTCTGAGTCTTTTCTCTAAGAAAAGCAACCCATGTCATTCAAATATAATCATCAATAAGCAACATGAAACATCTATCACCATTCAGGCTTCCAGTTCTAGTTGGACCACAAAGATCAATATGAACTAACTCCAACATTTTGGTAGTAGAATGCTCTTTTCCCTTAAAGTTGCATCTTGTCTATTTCCCCAATTGACAACTTCTACAGATAGCATTAGCAGGTCTCATGATTCTAGGCAGTCCTCGAAAAATCTCCTTTGCACTGATCTTGACCAAGTTATCAAAATTTACATGTCCCATTCTCCAGTGCCATAACCAACTTTCATTGATTTGAGATACAAGACAATGACCATCAACTCCTTTCAACTGATAGATGTTTCCATGAGTTCTTCCACCAATAATCATATCTCCACTTTGGATCCTTTTCTGATTTCACAGGTATTATTCTGAAACACAAGTTTAAAACTATTGCTACACATCTGACCTACACTCAGAAGATTATGCCTCAAACCCTTCACATAATATACATCATCAGTACTATGCACTCCATCAAAACTAATTGAACTTTTCCCACAAATCTTAGCTCCTGAATCATCACCAAGCATAACTAAACCACCATCATATTTCTCAAGTTTAGTGAACTTACTCTTATCTTTGGTCATGTGATTAGAACATCCACTATCAATTACCCAGTAGTCTTCATCTTGTCTTGCATGAAATGTGGTAACCAAATTACCTTCCGTGCTATTTCTCTTATTCTTTAGAGCTTTCTTGGTTACTCATTTTCCAAGGTTAGTTGATACAGATTTACTTTCCAAAGCTAAGAATAAGCATTCACTATCATCAACCTCATTTTCAGATTCATCATCAAAAATTCTTGCTTCTTCTTTAACATAGTATAGCTTCTTATATTTCTTATCCTTCCAATCCTTATCCTTATAATCCTTGTTCTTCTTATGCACATCTCTATTCGAACATCTTGAAGCATAATGACCAATATTACCACAACTAAAACATTTAAAGGACAACATACCTTTATACTTTTTGGTGCCTTTCTTCAACTTCCTAGTGAAGTTTGCTTCCAACTCATTAACACAATCACTATCTTGTTCCTCTTCAATCTTCAATGCTTTAAATTTTGCTTCTATCTTTTCTTCTATCTTGTCATCTTTCTGGAACTTCCTCAACTAAAATGCTTGCAAGGTGTCGAACAATTGTTCCAAAGTATACTTCTTAGGATAATACACTTCTTCAATAATTGAGATCGTGTCATTGTAGCAATCTGGTAGGGTTATCAGGATCTTCTCAATTATATCTTCATCTAATAGTTTTCCTCCTTGATTTCTAACTTCATTTGCAATCAGTTCAACCCTTTGAAAGAAACTTGTAAAATTTTCACCTTCTTCCATCTTCAGATTCACAAATTTGCGCTTTGCAGCCAGCTTCTTTTTCAATTTCACTCTTTCATTTCCTTCATACATATCTTCCAACTTCTTCCAGACTTCATATGCAGTTTCCAAAGAAGAAACCTTCGCTTGCTCATTCTTGGATAAGCCACTGCAAATATCATACTTCGCCTTCTCATTTTCTTCATAAGCAGAGATCTCATCTGTAGTAGTAAGACCATCGGATGGGTGTGTATACTTTGTCTCAACAACCTTCCAGGTCTTGAAACCAAAGGAGATAATATATCCTTTCATTTGTCCCTTCTAGTCATTGTAGTCAGTTCCATTGAACATAGGGATCACCAACTTGTTTGCCATTAGATCTTCCTTAAGCTGTTAAGCTCAACAACAAGGAACCAAATCTCTAATACCAATTGTTAAATAGGTGCAGAACAACTGAGATGGGGGGTGAATCAGTTTTCACACAATTCAAACTTAAAACTCAACGCTTATTAATTCCAAAACCACACTGTTTTGTTATTAAGTAAGAGCATGAAACACAAATAACAAAAAAAAAATCAACACAATGAACACTAGAGAGATAGCTCCATGTACTCACAACATCTCAGCAACATCTCAACCATACATGTACAATATGCAACATACTAAACTATGTTGACATCAATGACAACATTAATGACAACACCACCAAACTTGTTCATACTTGCAACACAAAAGAGGAGGAAGAACCTCCAACTCAACTTGTTCATAGGTATACAAGGCATAGACAACCACCTAAAAGGTATTCGCCTGATGATTGGAGATGTATTTTTGCTTTGAATACTAACTTGGATGAACCTAGATCTGTAGAAGAGGCATTAAGTATGAATGATGCAAAATCTTGGAAGATTGTTATGGATGAAGAAATAACATCTTTGAAAAGGAATGATACATGGGATCTTGTATCATTTCCTGAAGAACGGAAACATGTTGGTTGAAAATAGGTGTTCAAGAAAAATATTGGTTTAGATGGAGGTATTGAGAAGTACAAAGCAAGGTTGGTTGTGAAAGGTTACTCTCAAGTTGAGGTTGTTGATTATGGTGAGGTATTTTCTCCTATTGCAAAAATGGCATCTATTAGATTTTTGCTTTCTATTGTTTTTGCTTATGATCTAAAGGTTGAGCAAAAATATGTGAAAATTGCTTTCCTTCATGGTGACTTGGAGGAGGATATTTATATAACACAGCCAAAGCACTATGTGGTGAAAGGTAAAAGTAAGTTGGTTCAACAAATTGAAGAAATCTATGTATGGCTTAAAACAAATTTCTAGGATGTGGTACCATAAATTTGATACATATGTGTTGAGTTTGAGATTTGAGCATTCTAAATCAGATCATTATGTTTATTATAAAATTGATGGTGATCATTTCCTGTTTATTGTATTATAAGTTGATATGTTATTTATTGGCAAAGGGAAAGGCATGATTTCAGAATTGAAATCTCAACTTGATGCTAAATTTAAAATGAAAGACCTTGGTGCAACTAGACACATTTTTGGGATGGAAATTAAAAGAGATAGAGTGAAAAGAAAGCTATGGCTTGGCCAAATTAAGTATGTCAATTCAATTTTACAGAGATTTAACATGCAAGATCGTAGACTATTGTGTGTTCCCCTTTATGTTGGAATAAATTTATTTATTTCAAATTATCCAACATCTCAATTAGAGATAGAAAACATGTGCAGAGTGTCTTACTAGAGTGAAATTGGAAGTTTGATGTATGCTATGGTTTGTACTAGACCAAAAATTTCCCAAGAAGTGGGAGTTCTTTCCAAATATATGTCTAATCTTGATAGAGTTCATTAAGATGTAGTTAAAAGAGTCATCAGATAATTTCATGCTACCTCAAATTATTCCTTGTGTTATCATAGTAATATGATTGAAGACTATATTTCCCTTGATATTTATGGCTATGTGGATTCAGACTGGGTGGGTGATATTGATAGCAGACGATTCGTCAGTGCTTATGTGTTTACTTTATTTAGTGGTGCAATTAGTTGGATGAGTAATCGTCAGGTTGTGGTTGCTTTTTCCACTACTAAAGCAAAGTATATGGCAACTACTCATGCTTGTAAAGAAGCCATTTGGCTTAAGAGACTATGCTCAAATATTAAAATAAAACAAGGTGTAGTGATAATTTATTGCGACAATCAAAGTATGATATGTCTAGCCAAGAACCCAACATTTCATGTCATGACCAAGCACATTGATGACAATATCATTTTCTTTGAGATATGGTCGAAGATGGCAGGGTAAAGTTGGTTAAGGTAGAGAGTTTGATGAATGTTGTTGATTCTTTATCTAAGCTTGTGAGCATAGAGAAGTTTTGCATTATTCTCCTCTCAAGATTAGTGTAGGAAGTTGTTTCGCTACCTTAGCTTCCTTACAATAAGGGGATCTTGTTGCTCTACTTCTTCTACATGCTCATCCTGCACATCATCTGAACTCCTTGAACCCTCTTTTTCTTCTCCATCCTCTAATCTATCTAGTTGTTCTTCCACATGTGCATCTTCCTACTTTTCAATCTTTGGCTTGAAGTACATTATTTTTGTTTTATCTTTCTCCTTTGGTTGTTCTTCACTCGAGTAAACTCTAAACTCCCTAAAAATCACATCTCTAGAGAAAATCATTTTATGGGTTAGTGGACCAAAGTTTATAAACTTTTACATTCTCACCATAACCAAAAAATATGCATTTCTATGCTTTTGGATCCAACTTAGAACACTTCTCTTGAGGCACATAAACAAAATCCTCACAACCAAAGACCCTTAAATGTGAAATATAATGCTTTCTACCTATCCACACTTCATAGGGAGCTTTATCAACAAGAGTTGAACAAGGAGATCTTTTAAACAAATAACATGCAGTACTTACAACTTTTTCCCAAAAGCATCTATCAAGATTAGCACCACTCAACATGCTCCTAGCTCTTTCCGTTAAGGTTTGGTTCATTCTTTCTACTACCCCATTTTGTTGAGGTGCATGAGGATTAATCTTTTTCAAACAATACTTTCATGCTTATAGAACTCATCAAATTCCCTAGAACAATATTCATCCCCATTATCAAATCTCAACAACCATATCTTGTAATCTGTTTTCTTTTCAACTAGGGCTTTAAATTCCTTAAACTTAGTGAAAACCTCAGATTTTGCATGCATAAAATAAATCTAGGTGTATCTTGAGACATCATGAATGAAAGTAACATAATAATGAGATTTTCCAAAAGATTCAACATCCACTAGTCCAAACACATTTGAATGATTGGTCTCTAATAATCTCTTAGCTTTATTAGTTCCATTAGGAAATGATGATCTATTATGTTTAGCAAACACACAATGCTCACAAAAATCATTTTTTCAAACAAAATAATCAAAAATATCGTCAACCAAATTTTTATTCAAAATGGTCTTAAGACACTTTTCACTTATGTGACCCAATCTATGGTGTCACAACATACATGCATTTTCAATGCCAATTACATTTGGAGAGTTACAAAAACTGGAGGCATTAAGCCTAAACAAAGTCCCTATTCGAGATCCTTTAGCAAGCACCAAACTCCTTACCAACATGCAACCAGACTTGTCAAATGCCACATGCATTCTAGAATCATTCAACTTGGATACTAAAAGTAAATTTCTCACAATTCTTGGAATATGTAAAACATGATCAAGGGTTTTAACCCTTCCATCACTGAAACACAACTTTACCTTTCCCTTACCAACAATTTTCTTCATGTTGTTATCATCAAGGAAAAAATTTCCCCCATTATAAGTTGAATATGAAGTAAACCACTCCTTGTGATGATTCATATGGTAGGAGCAACCTAAATCAAAAAGCCAAGCATCATTATGATATCAAAAATAAACAAAACATTAGAATCACCATCTTCTGAGGACTTTTTCATGGAAGCATATGAACTCTTTTTCTTGTTTCTATACTCCTTCACATGTCCTCTCTTACCATAATTCCAACACTTTGCTCTTCACATGGGTTTTAGAACATCCTTTAGACTTGTCTCTCTTTTTGTCCCATTTAGGCCCTTCTTTTTCTTTGGACCTTCTTCGCACATGCAAGGAATCTTGGGAGCCCACATTCATGGACTTTCTCTACATCTCTTATGAAAGAAGTATAGAAATGAGACTATCCATCTTCAGTTATGTACCACCACCACTTATGGAAACAATTAGATTTTTCTAAGATTCAGGTAAAGAACAAAGCATTAAAACATATTTATCTTCCTCTTCTACCTTAATATCTATAGATGCAAGCTAACTTATAGTCATATTAAAATAATTTAAATGTTTTGCAATAGAATCACTATCCTTCATTTTCAAAGAATACAAATGTCTTTTGAGATATATCTTATTAGTTATAATTTTGGTTTGGTAGATTTCACCTATCCTCCTCCACAACTTAAATGCAATAGATTCTTTAGAAACATTCAGAAGGATGAAATCTGCAAGACACAACCAAATGTTCCCTCGTGCCTTCTTGTCCATTTTCTTCCAATCTTCATCAGACGTTGATTTTGGTTTCTTTTCACTAGAAACTGTCAATCATTGATCTCTCTCTTCAAGGAGATCCTCCATATTCAACTTCTATATCTTGTAGCTAGTTCCATTGAACTTCTCAATATCTAGATGAGAGGTAGAAGCCATGGTTTACAATCTTCTTCAAAAAATTGGAAAATCTATAATGCACAAGCTCCCATTGCAACCAAAAAACCTTCAACACTCAAAATAAATGCATCCATCTCTTAACAGAAATGTTAGCTCTAATACCAAATGTTGGAAATCAAGGTATAACTTGCAACAATATGAACTTATTAAAGTGGTTACAAATTTGAAATTATATATTCAATATTAACATTGAAATATATGTGACTAACAATTACAACAAAGAAAGAAAATCCACAATACCACAAGTCATCAAACATAAGTGACACAAGATATACATGGAGAAATCCTTGTTGAAAAAAACTCCACACCCAAAGAGATCCAATGTTTGTATTAATATTCAAGGAAATACATCAATACAACAATCCTCTCTATAATTCGATAGCACTTCGTCTCTTTGACAACCTTCAAATAAACTCTTACAAACCACCATCTCAAGGCTCCAATATATAGAAGTTTTCAGGAGAGAATACCACAAATGGTATTCCAAAATAACAAGCAAAAATACTTGGGAAAAACCACACCCCCCTTAGTGGACATCCCATAAACATGGAATAAGATATTAAATTATCACATGGCCGCCAACCCATAGCCAATCAAAATTGGTCAAAACCGAGTGCTCCATAACTCTATGATAGCTCTGACGGCTACATGTAAGAGCATGCACCGACATGCAAACCTAGGGACCCAACCATGCAAGAGAATGCAAAACATGCAAGGACATACACACAAAAGTTTTTCCCACCCACAAAGTTGGACACCCAAGAGGAATATCCTCCTAAAATTATTTGTAACCGCCACTGTAAAGGGTCCACCTCTTTGAATACAATTACAATTTGTCATAGGAAATAAATAATAAATATTTTGTCCCTCATGTCCTTTAGAACACTTTCCAAAGAACATGGAGACACATAATTCAACTTAGGATAGAAATTATAATGTCACCTATCCTAACACAAAAGACTAGATTTTTTAGAATGCCCATGCAAGCTAGTCTCTACACATGTATTCAAAAAAACTACAACTAGTTGCATAATATTAAATGAGTGTACTTAGTTATCCATGAAAACATTCATACACTTCCTTTATTTTTTCTAAGAGGATATTTTGCAAAAAATTTACAATCGTTTAGTTGACTAACTAATAAGAAACACATCCATAAACATATAGCATGCATAGAGAGACACTCAATCAATATCAAATCTACCATTAATTAGTTGATCTATAAAGGTTACACAATTTATTATATACTTTGGGATGAACCTAGATCATTATAATGCGAAAATAACTATACCCAGAGCTAGAAACTATGAACCCTTTAGTTTTGTTCTGTAAGTTTTTTCCGCTTTACTATGATCCTCTCCCTATGAAAATATCATCCTCTCTCATCTCTCTTTTCAAAATAAAATTATTTTCTAATATACACCTAGCAAAGAGAGGCATCCAATGCTATCAGGAAGTCATTGGACCAAGGACAACCCTAACAATGATGTAGCAACCCAATAGAAAATGACATGTGTCCTTTTGTAATTTTGATTTGACTATCATGATGGCATGCAAGAACATGCCTTGACCTATGCCATATATTTGTATTGATGAGTTGTTTGTTGGAGTGAAAAGAACAAGAGGAAATCACCTATGAAATCCATTTAAATTGCTAAATGAGGAGGTTCCCATCAGAGGAATAACCTACAAATGATTAAATTGAGTATGGGTGTCATGGTTTTCATCTAGATTATTTCCAAATGCATTAAAAACCTATCCCTGAGCTCTACATATTGAAATATATTTGGTGGAATAGTAGCTTGATCGTGAATGACACTACAAATGAGATTAAGATATGAAGTTGTGCCAATCATATTGTATTAACATCTTTTAAACATACCATAGCCCACACATGGGATTTTTGTTAGGATATGTGACATTATAATTGTTATCCTAAGTTGATAATTGTATGTCTCCACGTTCTTTAGAAAGTGTTCTAGAATACATGAGGGGAAAAATATTTTTTATTTATTTTCCTATGACAAATTATAATTGCATTCATAGAGGTGGACCCACTAAGGTGACGATTATGGAGCATCCTGAGAGCATATTCCCTTTGGGTGTTCAACTTCTAGGTGGGGAAAACTTTGCAATGCATGTCCTTGCATGTTATTTACATATTTTGCATGGTGGGGTCCCCAAGTTTGCATGTCGGTGCATGTTCTTGCATGAAGCCGTTGGAGTTGTCAAAGAGTTATGGAGCACTCAGTATTGACCAATTTTGATTGGCTATGGGTTAGGCACCCATGTGAAGGCCATGTGATCATTTAATAATTTTCACCATGTTTTTGGGTTGTCCACTAAGATGGACATGGGTTTTTCTAGGTGTTTTTTCTTGTTGTTTTTGGATACCATTTGTGGTATTCTCTCCCACAAACTTCTATATATTGGAGCATTGAGATGGTGGTTTGGAGAGTTTGTTTGCAGGTTGTCAAAGTAACAAAGTGCTACTAGAATTTAGAGAGCAGTGTTGTATTCTTGCATCTCATTTGAATATTAATACAAATATTGGATCTCTTTAGGTATGGAGTTTTTCCTGCAAGGGTTTCTCCACGTATATCTTGTGTCACTTATGAATCTCAACTTGTGGTATTGTTGATTTTCTTTCATGTTTGGAATTATTAATCACATAATACATTATTGGTAATCTTATAAACATAATTTCATATTTGAAAACCACTTTATTAAGTTCTATTGTTGCAAGTTTTACCTTGGATTTCCAACATTTGGTATCAGAGCTAATGGTTATGTTAAGAGAGGGATGCCTTTCATTTAAGTGTTGAAGGTTTTTTGGTTGCAGTGGGAACTTTTCAATTGTGGGTTTTGTAGATTTGTGAAGAAGATTGAAAACCATGGCTTCTACCTCCCATCTAGATATTGAGAAATTCAATGACACTAGTTACAAGATGTGGAAGTTGAAGATGGAGGATCTCCTTGAAGAGAGAGATCAGTGGTTGGTAGTTTCAAGTGAAAAGAAACCATAATTAATTTTTAATGAAGATTGGAAGAAAATGGACAAGAAATCACGAGGAACCATTCAGTTGTGTGTTGTAGATTTTGTCCTCCTAAATGTTTCAGAAGAATCTACCTCATAAAAGTTGTGGAAGAGGATAGGTGAAATTTACCAAACTAAAAGTCTAATAAATAAATTGTATCTCAAAAGATGTTTGTATTCTTTGAAAGTGAAGGATGGTGATTCTATTGCAGAACATTTAAATGCTTTTAATATGATTATAAATCAACTTAGATCTGTAGATGTTAAGATAGAAGAAGAAGATAAATGTATTTTGTTGCTTTGTTCTTTACCTGAATCTTGGGAAAATTTAATCATTGCCATAAGTGGTGGTGGTATAGAACCAAAGATGCATAGTCTCATTTCTATACTTCTTTCAAAAGTGATAAGGAAAATTTTCATGAATGCAAGCTCCCAAGATGCCTTGCATGTGCGAGGAAGGTCCAAAGAAAAAGGAGGGGCTAAAGGGTATAAAAAGAGAGACAAGTCTAAAGGATGTTCTAAAACCCCCGAGAAGAGCAAAGTGTTGGAATTGTGGTAAGAGAGGACATGTGGAGTTCAAAAATAAGAAAAAGGGTTTAGATGCTTCCATGAAAAAGTCCTCAGAAGATGATGATTTTGATGTTTTGTTTATTTATTCTAACACTATTAGTAATGATACTTGGCTTATTGATTCAAATTGTTCCTACCATATGACTCCTCACAAGAAGTGGTTTACTTCATATTCAACTTATGATGGGGGAGAAGTTTCCCTTGGTAATAACACCACAAAGAAGATTATTGGTAAGGGAAAGGTAAAGTTGTGTTTTAGTGATGGAAGGTTTAAAACCCTTGATCATGTTTTACATATTTCAAGACTCGTGAGAAATTTACTTTTAGTACCCAAGTTGAATGATTCTAGAATGCATGTGACATTTGACAAGTCTAGTTGTAGGTTGGTAAGATGGAGTTTGGTGATTGCTAAAGGATCTCAGATAGGGAATTTTTTTAGGCTTAATGCCTCCAATTTTTGTAACTCTATCAATGTAATTGGCACTGAAAATGCATGTATGTTGTGGCACCATAGATTAGGTCACATAAGTGAAAAGGGTCTTAAGACCATTTTAAATAAAAATTTGGTTGATAGTATTTTTTTTATTATTCTATTGGAAAAAATGATTTTTGTGAGCATTGTGTGTTTGGTAAACATAATAGATCATCATTTCCCAATGGAGATGATAAAGCTAAGATTATTAGAGATCATTCATTCAGATGTGTTTGGCTAGTGGATGTTGACTCTTTTAGAAAATCTTGTTATTATGTTACTTTGATTGATGGTGTCTCGAGATACACCTAGATTTATTTTATGCATGCAAAATCTGAGGTTTTCACTAAGTTTAAGGAATTTAAAGCCTTAGTTGAGAAGAAAACAGATAATAAGATAAGGGTGTTGAGATTTGACAATGGGGGTGAATATTGTTCTAGGTAATTTGATGAGTTTTGTAAGCATACATGTATTGTTTGACAAAAGACTACTCCTTATACACCCCAACAAAATGGGGTAGTAGAAAGAATGAACCAAACCTTGATGGAAAGAGCTAGGAGCATGTTGAGTGGTGCTAATCTTGATAGATGCTTTTGGGTAGAAGTTGTAAGTATTGCATAGTATTTGGTTAATAAATCTCCCTGTTTAGTTCTTGTTGATAAAACTCCTTATGAAGTGTGGATAGGTAGAAATCCTTTTATTTCACATTTAAGGGTCTTTGGTTGTGAGGATTTTGTTCATGTGCCTCAAGAGAAGCATTCTAAATTGGATCCAAAAGTACATAAATGCATCTTTGTTGGCTACAATGAGAATGTAAAAGGTTATAAGATTTGGAATCCGCTAACTTGTAAATGGTTTCCTCTAGATATGTGATTTTCAAGGAGTTTAGAGCTTACTTAGGTGAAGAACAACCAAAGGAGAAAGAAAAGACAAAAAAAAGTGCACTTCGAGACAAATATTGAGAAGAAGGAAGATGCACATGTGGAAGAAAAATCAGATGGATTTGAGGATGGAGAAGAAGAAGAGGGTTCAAAGAGTTCAGATGATGTGTAGGATGAGCATATAGAAGAAGAAGAGTAGCAAGATCCCCTTAATCCTACCTTGAGAAGATCCACAATACAATGAAATCTAGTTGATAGGTATAGCCCATCTAATACTCATTGTGTATTTTATTTGTTGAGTACTGACAATGAACCTAGATCCTACAGTGAGGCTCTTCCTTTAGGAGAAAGTGAGTCTTGGATGCAATCCATGGAGGAGGAGATGATGGCTTTGGATAGTTGTGATACCTAGGATCTTGCTAGTTTTCCCAAAGGAAGGAATCCCATTGGTTGCAAGTGTGTATTTAAAAATAAATTTGGAGCAGATGGTTGGTTAGAGCAGTACAAGGCCAGATTGGTGGAAAACTCCCAAAGAGAGGGAGTTGATTTTGATGAAATTTTCTCTCTTGTTGCTAAGTTAACTTCTATTAGATTCGTATTATCTATTATTGCTACTTATAATTTTGAAATAGAGCAAATGGATGTTAAAATTGCTTTCTTGCATGGGGATCTTGAGGAATAGATTTATATGTGACAACCGGGTGGTTTTGTTGTGAAAGGAAAAGAACAATTGGTTTGCAAGTTAAACAAATCTTTATATTATTTGAAACAAACGCCCAGGATGTGGTACCAAAATTTTGATGCCTCTGCATTGAATTTTTTTTTTGCGGGGAGTGAGAAGGACATTTTGTTTACATTAAGGTTATTGATGATTAGACGCTAGAATCAATGTCTTGTATGTTGATGATAAGTTGTTTATGGGTAACAACAAGGTGATGATTAGGGAGCTTAAGACCTATATTTCTAGGATGTTTGATATGAAGGATTTGGAGGCTACAAAATATATGCTTGGGATGGATATTAGTAGGGATTAGGTTCACAAAAAGCTTTGGTTAAGCTAGAGTAAGTATGTTGATACTATTTTGTAGAGGTCTAGTATGCATGACTGTAAACCTATAAATATTCCATTTCCAGTTGGTACTAGGTTGAGTTTAGACATGTGTCCTAATTTTGATGATGATTTTGAATAGATGTCTAACATTCTTTATGCTAGTGCCATTAGAAGTTTTATGTATGCAATGGTTTGCATTAGACTAGATACAGCCCAAGCAGTGAGATTTTTGAGCAAGTTTATATCTAACCCTAGTAGAGAGCATTAAACTTTTTTAAAGAGGGTTTTTATATATTTACATGGTATTTATGATTACTATTTGTTTTATCATGGTACCGATGATGTGGATAAGTTGTAATGCCCCACCACGTAACCTAAAAGAATGTTGCATTGACTACGAAAGTGTAATAATTTTTTTAAAAAAGTGTATACATGAACGTTATTAATACAACCACTCCCTAAGATACGTGACAACACACTACATGTAAATCCCATAAATGACAAAAGTAACTAAACATAGCATGCGTTTAATTCTTATAAACTTAAGGACATACATTCAATAACAATTAAATTACATCAATGAAGGTATAATGTACATAAATGATTCATTCTTACATTGAATTTATAATAACATTTACAATACTCATTTCCAAATGAGGTAGGTCATACAAAAGTGTACAATTACATGTTTTTAATTTCTCCCCGATTACAATTGAGGAGTGATACATAAATAAGGTTTCCACTTATACAAATGAGAAATATGAGAAAGTACATATCCACACACAAGCTCTCCAATCAAGAAGTACTTGTTGCCATGAACAAGAACTGGGGACCCAACGGTGTAAGGTGCACATTCCACCCAACCAAGTGGTACCCGTAGGCCCACCCCCCCATTCTAGGAGATAGTAAAAAGGTTCCCTAGACATAACCTACAAACCCTACACATAGGCAAAACCATAGACAAAACTATACAAGTACCAATTTAACTTAATGGTTACATTGCTTCCAGAACTGAAGGATCAAATACACTAAGTTCACAAGGATACTTATATTATAAGTGGAGTGTCATCACAATGTTGCATAGGTTACCCAGGTGAATCTTCCTAGGTTCCGGCCCCCATCTTGGGTTACCTTGGTAACCTCTTACAAAACCCGGCCCCACATGCAATCTATTGCAGAATTGATTATCTTTCATAATGACAAGATATTGATCTTTCCATTACAGGCCTTCTCGACTCATCCCCAAGTCTGAACTAGCCCTTGAGTCCATGAGTGAGGCATAATTAATCCATTTAAATATTTTAAACTACCTAATGTATTGATTTAGTTTTCATTGATTAACTAACTCTACACGAGTTACCCAGGGATCACTTTGTGTGCTGGCCCTCATAAAGAGCCACTCCCCTAATAACAACATATGAAAACTAATTCCACTAACTATGGGTAGACAAGGTGCACATAAACCAACATCAAATACCAACCATATAACAATAGACATCACAACCCGTTCATAGAACTAGGTGTCTAAACCGAATAAAACTATGTGCACTACCCTAGTTTGTTCAAAATATGGAACCATCATAAAAACAACTCCCTTTCAAGGAAACGGTATCTGGAAGACTTATAAACCTATATAATACCCGATTTTCCCAACAAAATTAAAAAAAAACACCTTAAAGCAATTTAGGAAAAATAAGGACCTAACATTAGGATTTCCTAAATCCAATTAAGTCATTAACGTATTGCATGAAATTAAATATCTTAAATATAATTCATTTTTCTAAAACAATACGAAAATTTCCTAAATCCAATTAAGTCATTAACGTATTGCATGAAATTAAATATCTTAAATATAATTCATTTTTCTAAAACAATACGAAAATAAATAAATAATAATAATTAACTTCAATTCCACATTCATGCATTATAATGAAATTTCAATTTCTATACTTAAAACATTTCATTATAAAAATAACTATTTGTGCTTTACATGCACTATTTAACCACATATTACACATTTAAATAAACATACATTTAAACATTATATTTAAATATATATATTATTTAATTATCTATAATAAATTTATAATTATTAATATTCAAAACATTTTATAAATATATATATATATACACAATATATACATTATATATAAAATATATTATAAATAATATATATTAAAAATAAATAAAACTATAGACATCTCAAATTGGCATAATGCATTCAACTAGGTCATATTCATCCATTCACCGAATAAATCAAGTTTATTTACCAATCTCCTAAAGTCATCAGTTTAAATCAAATAAATCAACTTGATCCCATCACCCTCCTTTTAATTAAATAAATCAAGCCTTTTATTTAATTAAATATGAGATCACATTTCCACCATTTTCTGATTTAAATAAATCAAATATTTAAGTCCTAAAAGTCAAAATCATCTAAGCACCATTAAATCAGCATAATCATCATTTATTTAATCTAACCATGATTAAATACTAATCTCACCCACTTGCATTCTCTAGATTTGGCCACTTGCACATGAAATTGCATTTAATTGATTTATCAAAATCTTTATTTTCAACTTGGCATAAAGGGAGAATATTCTCCAAGTTTGAATCTCCCCCCAAGTGGACATGTACACCCAACAAAGCATTTAATAGGTCTTACATGTCTCTTACATGTCCCCTTCCAAAGGTCAAACTCAGCATTCATTGCACAAATTCAAATTCAAATTTTCCCTCTCATGGGCACATTTCCCTAATCTTGCACATCCATTGGCCTATCACATCATGACAAGTGTCATTCTTTCATTGGTCCAATCTTAGTCCCACATTGGTCTCTCTTCAACACTTAGCATTTTGAAAATCTTTAAATGAGAGGCTTCATCCTTCAAGCAAGGTCTTCACAATCTTTATGCAAAGTCACTCTCTTGGTTTGAGAACTGATTTTGTTCATCCACTCCACAATCTTAGCATTTTCATCTCCAATCTCATACAAGGTTACTCTCTTCAATGGAGAGCTAATCTTGTCCATCTTATCATCATCATCAAAGCTTATTAATGAAGGGTTGGGAAAGGGTTACTAGCACATGTAACACCAATCCAATATGGAATAAAGTTTTGACTATGTTTTTATATGCTTACATTTGATTATCTTTGTTTATCTAATTTGCATGTTTCATCATAGTCAAGTATTTCATAGGGATTTCAAATCTAATGTTTTTCAAAGGACTAACATGATGATATTATGTTAAAATTGTTAACCATTTGCAAATTTGATGTCCACAAAAACAAAATACAAGTTTATGAATCACAGCATATGTTGTAGCCACGGTTGTGGTCATGGGTGGGGTTGCCTTCGCAGCCCTCCCCACAGGGTTGCGGCTATGGGTGGCAACGCCATGCACTGCCTGCAAAGGCAGCGCTAGGCACTGCCCTCCACACCGCCTCCCTGGTGGGGGTTGGTTGTGGGGGCAAAACCCCCGCATACTGCCCTATTTTTTTAAATAAAAAAATAATTTATTATTTTTTAATATATTTTCCTGTGTTGCTCTATTTTGCCATACGACGATTCTTCCTGATTTTTTTAAAATTTCACATTTCATTAACATAATATGAAATTATATATGTATATACATTGATAAAATACATATATGTAATTTAAATTCAATAACAATAGCTGGAAGAACATAAACTATTAAATAAAGTTTACTACAGAGTAAATTTGACAATAACCTGAGGTTTTGATTTTCACAATTTTATCAAGATTTTCAATTTCCATAACAGAGGATTTCATTTCAATCCAAATTCCCAAAATCTTTTCTACAGGAATTATTTAGAAACGTTTATTATAGAGGTTTATGTTTCTTTAGATTAACTAGAGAATTTTATTAACAAATCTACAGAGGTTTTCTTCTGTTTTCTTTTGAAAATTTTCTATTGTTTAACAATAACCTTTTGTGAGGCTCTTTGACTTTACTGTAAAGTTTTGTTTCATAATTTTACACAGAGAGGTAACAAGTTTTCTGCATAAATGTTTTCAACAAATTTTCTTACCGAGAAGAATTTCAATACATAAGTTTCTACAAAAGCTTCAATCAAATTTTCTTTTTCAAGCAATCTTTCTATTTAACAAATTTAACAAAACTTCTACTAAAATAAATCTTTATACAGGCAATCTTTTCAAATCAACAAAATAACTAAATAAATAACAAAGAACCTATTTTTTTGAAGCTTGAAGAATTGAAATTTGGAGCAAAGCTTTGCCTTCTAAGTGCAATTTCTAAAGCCCTTTCCAAATTTCCACTTTCAGAAAGATGCAAATTATTGAACCAGAAAATAATCCTGAGAACCTCTTCCAATTTTTTTTTTTAAAAACCAAAACCCAAAAAAAAAAAAAAATTTCCAGCAATTCTCTTTATTTCTTTTTCTTTCCGTGAACAGACTTCTTGCCTTTCCTAGTTCTGGCAATATTCTCCCCGAGAAATTCCTCAACAAGAATTTTGCATTTAATTTTACTCACACACATGGCTAACCAAAATATCTTCTAACAAACTCACAGATATTTTCTTTTAATAATTATAAAGAATTTATTCTATTTTATTAATTTAAAAATTCAAAATTTAATTTAATTTTTCTTTATACATATTTAAAATTTCAATTCACACAAAAGCATTTAAACTATATTTAATCTATTCACTTAATAAAGGAAATTTAATCAATCAATTTATTTATTTAATAAAATAAATTTAATCACAATGATTAAATTATTTTACCAAATAAACTAATTAAATTAATTAAATAAAATAAGAAGCTTTTAACTACAATATTTAAAATTAATTAAATAAACACTAAATTATAAAGAACATTAATCTAACATTAAATTCACAAAATAAACCTTGCATAACAAATAACAAAACAAACATAGACGTGACAACCAAACATACCAAACCTAAACTAACGACACACTGTGACTAGGTTTGAGGCTAGACTAGGAAAAACCTTGTTACTATCTCCCAATCAACATTACCGTTGAGCCTAGACACGCTCAGACCTGTGAGACCAGGTGGAGTCGATGTCATGCACCTGCAATCCTTCAATCAAACACATATCGTACATATATATACATAATCCATGAGTCAAACACACTGTGAAGAGAAAATCGTGGAAATCACAGGGCACTCACAAGCGAGTGATGCAATTTTGTTCTCCTCACTAATACAATGTCACACTGAGTTGATGAAATAAATATCAATTAATCTACCATAAGTATATATAGCAATATCATCTCAAGTAAACATCTATGCTAACATAAAGCATGTCAGAAATAATCACCACCAAATAGTGTATCATCACGTCATAAATAAATCCACCATCGCTCTATTGTCAGCGATCAAATACATCAAAACAAAGTATCAGGGTCTATCAAAGTAAAAACATACTGTCAGAAAACATAAGCAAAATGGAGGGGTACTACATAAGTCATTAGATATATAGGGTTTTGTTGATGTAGATTGAATAGGTGACTTGGGCAGTCGAAGGTCCACTAGTGGCTATGCTTTTACTTTGTTTGGAGGTGTAGTGAGTTAGACAAGTAAGAGGTGGCATACAATTGCATTAGCCACCATTGAAGAAGAGTATATGGCTGATACACACGCCTCTAAGGAGGGATTTTGGTTATAGAGACTTGGTAATGGCATTGTTTTTTATTGCAGGATAGTGAGGATTAGATGTGGTAGTTAGAGTGTCAGATGTTTAGCCAAAAATCCTATGTATCATGCTCGTACTACGCATGTTAATGCTCAGTATCACTTTGTACAAGAGATGTTTGAGAATGGTAAGGTCTTGATTGAGAAGGTTGACACTTTAGATAATGTTGCAAATTCTCTCACAAAGCCAATGACCACTGATAATTTCTTTTGTAGCAGGAAGGTCATGGGCCTTGATCACTACACCTAATAATTTTTATTTGTATCTCATGGATGTAATTGTAATGTATAATGTCAGGTGGGAGAATGTTAGGATATGTGACATTATAATTGCTATCCTAAGTTGATAATTTTGTGTCTCCAAGTTCTTTAGAAAGTGTTCTAGAGGACATGAGGGGAAAAATATTTATTATTTATTTCCTATGACAAATTGTAATTACATTCATAGTGGTGGACCCACTATGGTGATGGTTATCGAGCATCCTAGGAGCATATTCCCTTTGGGTGTCCAACTTCTAGGTGGGAACCACTTTGCAATACATGTCCTTGCATGTTATTTACATGTTTTACATGGTCGGGCACCCACGTTTGCATGTTGGTGCATGAAGCCATCAAAGAGTTATGGAGAACTCGGTATTGACCAATTTTGATTGGATATGGGTTAGGCACCCATGTGAAGGCCATGTGATCATTTAATAATTTTCACCATGTTTTTGGGTTGTCCACTAAGAGGGGCGTTGGTTTTTCCAAGTGGTTTTGCTCTTTTTTTTGGATACCATTTGTGGTATTCTCTCCCATGGACTTCTATATATTGTCCAGCATTGAGATGGTGGTTTGAAGAGTTTGTTTGCAATTTGTTAGAGTAACAAAGTGATATTGGCATTTAGAGAGGAGTGTACTATTATTCCATCTCATTTGAATATTAATACAAACATTAGAATCTCTTTGGGTGTGTATTTTTTTCTCACAAGGTATTCTCCACATATATATTGTGTCACTTATGGATCTCAACTTTTGGTATTGTTGATTTTCTTTCATGTTTAGAATTGTTAATCACATAATACATTATTGGTAATCTTATAAACATAATTTCATATTTGTAAACCACTTTATTAAGTTTTATTGTTGCAAGTTTTACCTTAGATTTCCAACAATTTTAGCTCATCACATATTGCCTTGACCATAAGACAAAGGGAACAATCATAAAATATCATGAAGTTTTGACAAGATATTTCCCATTAGATATCAGGTCAGTGTCATGAGTGATACTAAAATGGAAAGAGAGGAGAGATGCTAAAAGTCTAACCTTTGAAAGGCCATTAGAAAATGTAAGTGTCAATACAAAAACTTGATCATCGTCAGGATATGCAAGTGAAGATCATCACCAAGACATTGTAGAAAGTCAATGTTAATCAAGCCCCATGTGGAAATTTAATCGATAATTAAAAATACACCCTTTGAATAGATAACAATCTCAATTAGAAATATCCACAAGTAGTTTCCTTTATTTTTGTCCTTTTACAAAACTTAGACTTCTATTGATTTCATGTTGTGTAGGAAGCTCCAAGCGAACTACACTCAAAATTGGATCAGTTCACTTCACTTCATCCTGCTAGGAAGTTCACTAATTGCATTGACACCATTTATAGAGAGATTACACCCATGAGTAAACCAACAAAAAAACCATCAAAACAAGACCAACCAACCTTAATGATTCAAAATATGGTTCAAATGAGATAGCTCAATGATGACATTAGCATGACATCATGATAATGTCAACAAGAAAGATGATGTCATGGGATGGTTTGGAGTGGGATGATTTCATGATGATGTAAGCATGATGGAATGATATATCATGAAATTATTAAGGTACGCAAGTGGGGAGATGAAATAAAACTAGCTTGCAGATGAAAGCATTTGAACTAGATGGACTTTAGAAATAAAAGTTTAGTTGGATTGGAAAAGTCCGCAAAAGGAATAGTGTAAGAAATTGAAGTGAATCAGACAAGTTCACTTGGAAAATTCTGCAAAGAGGAAGAAAACATCACCAAGGTGAGTGCAAGAAGATGGGCTCCATCTGCTTACAAAATTTAAGTTTGTCAATTTTGAGTTTAACTATGCATGTTGGAATGGTTACCAAGTAGACATAAAAATCACTAGAAATAGCAAGTGGATAATTCACACAAAAAACCTGCAAAGTTGAATGGGCACCATTTTCCTGCAAAGTGGGAAAATTCAAGTGAATCGAACAAAAACAAACACATCCAATTCAATACCAAAGTTCCACAAATCGATAATCAACCAAATACCCATAAAACTATAAGATGTGAAAAACCCTATTTGAACAAGACAAAAGTGAGCCAATGGGGAGGTTCAAATGGACATCAAGATCCCACAAGACATACTTAGTCATTTTTTGAAATTTTAAAACCTATTATGGAGATTTCAATCCAAATTGAACATTGCAAAAAAACCCACCAGATGGGACATTGCAGGAAGATGAGACTAAATCAGATGGAAGGAGAAAAACCACAAGGGCATAACTTCTACTCAACAAATTTTACAAACCTTGAAAAAGCAATTGGGCCTAATTTTTAGTGCTTGACTCACTAATGCTAATAATTTTTTACAAAGGACTTACCATAATAGATATCTTAGATTAGTTATTAGTAATGGTCACTTAAATGCATGGGGAAAACCAACAAAGTAAAACAACACAAAGAAGATGCTCAAAATTTTGGAGTGCCAACACATTCTATCCCCAAAAGATGAGTCAAAATTACTTTTTGTTAGCATTTTAATAGGCCTGAACGATGCTGCATGAGGGGTTTTGTTTGATCCTAAGGGTTCATATCCAAGGAGGTTTGATCTAATCTCCTTTGATTGAACCCCTCCAGGCTTAAATCTCATAATTTTAAAAAAAAAGTGATTCTTGATTAAAAAAAAATAGGAAATCCCAATAGTGGAACAAACAATTGTGGGATATGTGATCAATGATATTATGAGTTGAGTAATCACCTAAGAATGCATCACCTCCATTATACCTTTCATATTTAGAAAACACTATTTGAATGGAGTCATATGAAAATATATACCAAAATCAATCGAACATGCATCATAGAACTCATGTGTACATGAAGAGCCACATCAAAATTATTTACTTATTTAGTGTAGGTCTCTAGTTCCAAAGAAGAAGCATTGACAAATTCCTTGCCTTTATTAGTATTTTTAATCCTACATTATTTTTTTTAACATCCAAATTTACTAAAATTAAACCATTTCATATTAGATATTCTAAGAGACTGGCCTTTAGGATTTGATGGTCTATCTCCTAAATTGTTCTTACCTTTATCGTGAGAATGAAATCTCATTATCAAAGTATCCTTTATAGAATATTTCACTACCTCATATATTATGACAAGAAGGTTGTGACAACCTCACCAAGATTCAACTTAGTGAAGGTACTAATATTTGACATATATTGTTATCTAATCAATCAAGAAAATATCATAACAAGATAATGCCCTTATCTTCTTTATTCATGTGGAAATCATTGAGGGTGAGGTGACTGCTAGCTTTTTGAATTCTCATTTGAAAACTTTATTATGGAATTGATGACACATGTCCCTAACATACTTCACCTCTTCTAGAGGTGGTGAAGGATTACATGCATGGAAAATTAAATATGACAAGGGAAGATTAATAGATTGGCCACATGCATATCTATGTTCGCATACTTTAAATTTTGCACGACTTAATAAATTAGATGTGTCTTGTGAGTTGGAATAAATAATGGAAACCTTAATAATATTGAAAATTGGGGAAGGACCTTCGAGCTAATTGGTTCAATAAGGGTTTTCTTGAAGAGATGTCAATAATTGGTTTATTAAGAGAACTAGAAGCCAATCTAGTGGCTTTAAAAGTTTGTTTTCTTATTATTTATCATTGTCCATCCTTTAAAGTTGTTAGTAGTGGGTTTTTCGTTATTCACCGAGGGATTTAAAAAATTGTTTGGGTATTTTCATTAAAGGGTAATATCAAAGGTTAGGTGTTTTAGAGTAAAAAATGTGTTGGTAAAAGATGTTAGGAATATGATCACAAAGTGCTATACATTAAAATGAATGCAAAAAATAAAATATGAAGTAGCACAAAAACATAGAGACATAAATATATGTGGTTCACCCAATATGGGCTACATCAATGGAGAAACATCCAATCCTTCCTTTATTCCATCCAACAATGTGAAGGGATACGACCTACAATGCATTCGCTATAACTTCCTCTTCTCTTTATCACAATCTCCTCTCAAAATACAATTCAATACAATGTAACAATCAACCATAATAAAATACCCTCATATAAAGAGGGGTTTCCATCTAGGGCAAGAAAATTTAGTATAATTTCTATCATCAGATCTATAGCCTAATTATAAACAGTTTAAATTTACAATGGAAAATTATATATATTAACCAATAAGATCAGACTCCATAACCAACAAAAGATCAAAAATTGCATACTTTGCACTTTGACCTCATTTTGGTGTTCTCTACCCTAGTCATATTTTGTAAATATTAAATAATTAGTGAATTATTTATCATTTGGAGCATTTAAACCCTCAAATAACAAAAATAACACTAACTCTTTAATTTTAAACATCATGTTTGTGGCTCACTTTGATGGTTTCTTATCTTAAAACTCATCATTGGTGTGTCATGAAAGCTTAATTTCAAACTCTCCTTTTTATTAACAACCTTTCCCTATAATCTTGTCATAATTCATCAAAGACACTACTGCTCCTAGTGTTTGTGATACAATAACAATGCCCCAAAATGCTAATGTCTAGTTCAATTTTGAATCCATGCCCCTTTAAAACCCCAATTGATCATGCTAGTAAGTATATAATAGCTAGTTACCTTATAAAACCCTATCTACCATTTATTTTAAAACTTAGATATCTTAGAGTAGATTCATCTTAATTCCTTGAGGTTTTTCTTTCTCAAGAATGATATTGGTACTCTATTTTATAATTCTCATCAACATTCTATCGCAACTCCATTTCTAAATATACTTGTAACCTCACCATTATTTAAGCTTTTATAGACTTCTACACTCTCTATTAGCTCTAAGATCCATAACTTCTCTTTTATTTGTTCTTATATTTGTTCCTTTTCTTGGTACACATACTAAGGTTTATGCTCTAAATTTACCTTATAAAATTACATATATTGATATCCCTAAAACCTTTCCATTGTTGTATATCCAACATTCACTTAGCAACCCCTTGACACACTAGGGCTCATGCATCTCTCTAGTACACTACACATACCACATTAAGAATAACAAACCCCCTAGAGTATATATTTTTCATGAGGAAGATCAAGGGCCAAGATGCATTGGTTAACATAGAGTTTGGATTTGAAGAATATGAAAGCATGGATTGAAGGCTTAACCTTGTGACAAGTGTCATAAGAGGGGATCAAGATTTATATGAGGTACAAGACTAGGAATTATCACACGCTTGAAAAAGATGGCATGTGTGGGAGATATTATCACACGTGTGAGAAAAGGAGTGGAGATAAGTCAAAAGATCAATTTTTTGAGGTGGAGGGTTAGCATGCCTCTAAGTGAGCTTGCTCACATGTGTGTAAGCATGGTTTGGATAAGGTTAGCATGCTCACACATGTGTGAGAATGGAGGGTCAAGGTAGAAGTTAAAGAGGATTCCAAGAGTACATGCTCACACATGTCTAATCAAGGGGCAAGATAAGGGTGGGATGCTCACACATGAGGGAGCATGTGAGGAGAGGAGAAACATGGCAAATGATAACAGGATTAGATTTTAATCCATGTAGACGGATTTAATGGATAGAATTAAAAGGATGAGGATCTTGATGACATTGATTTAAATATTAGAAGAGGTAATTGGAATTAATTAATGCTAATTAATTAACTAATCATGGATTAATTGATTAATTAAGTTGGAGGAATTGGGGACTAATGTTAATTGATTTAATTAAATTAATTAGCCTTATGGGAGAATTAATTAATGACGAATAGTTAAGGTAATTTAAGGGGAAACACCCATTATATTAACTATCAAAAATCAATGAGAGTTCAGTTCAGTAACCCATCCCATTATAGTAATAGTTTGCAGTTTGTTTCCACCCCCTTACAACCCTATACATCTGACACCTATACTGTATAGAATTTTACCATACATTGAAAGCCACTCTCGACCCTATTACAGATAAACCCTATTGACAACCTTTACTAGGAGGCACCCATAGTTACAAAATTGGGGCATAAAGACAATGATTGCCATTGACAAAATTACATAGATAGACAAAAAAATTAACACCTTCCCAACATAAACATCACCTTCCCAACACTAACCATCACCTTCCTCACACATTTTCTGCGTTGCAAGTGTACCAACAACCACAAGACATTCATTATTGCAAGTATGGTGAGGCATATTTTTTGTTATCTCCTCAATGTCCTTGAAATCATTCTCCACCCATTCCTTGCCCTCACCCAGGTTGCACTCCTCCTTGTCCCCAACTTCCACATCCAGCTCTAGCCCTTCCACTTCCATGAAACCCTTCACCCATCCCACACCAAGCACCTAGGTGATACCAACCATCCACATAAAAAATGTAATGCTCTGTTCCATTTCCCCCTAGTGCCTCCAACTTCAGGGTACAGATAATGGGGAATTTCTTCACCTCTGCCCCCGAGCCCAGTGACATATAATATTTCTATGACAATGATGTGGGGAGGTTGTCATCCACATTATCTAGGGTCGCATCAATTTCATTGAGGAAAGCATGCAAGAACAACTTCTAGCACAATAGCTTCACCTTGGCCTTGCTCACCCCCATGTACAAAAGTATTGCCAAGAACATTATCATAATATCAGTATTAACCTTGTAGTGATGGTGGACAATCAAGAATTCCACCCCTAGCACTTTCTTCATCGCCATCAAGACCAGAGGGTGGTTTGAGGCTAGGATGACCTTCAATGTTTTATCTGTGACCTTCCCTCGAAAGGAAATTTTCTTTTTTATAGAGTCCAGGCATATAGGCGTGTCCATCGCACCTCAATCAACAAAATTCACAACCTAAAAAGGAATGAGTCATCAGCCACCTCTAAAGCCTATTTCTAGTTGCCAACCATATGTCATTATGATGGGAAACTTAATCGCACATTGATTGTTGTACTGTCCAGTGCGATATTTTAGATCATGCAATCTACCTTGTGTGATTATGAATTATTAAAACCAAACTATCATTGTACTTTGCCATGTCATTGCACATAAGATGCCAAAGCCCCATGTATTTTCCTTTTGCCTCAGCGCCAGCTAGCCCCATCTATACTCAAAATTTATCTTCACATCATTCAAAGTGCAAAAATTCCTTGCTAAATAATGAGTGTAAACTGGCATAGAAATGTGTGAAGGACGTAGACTCCCACATCACTACTACTAGGATCCACCTATTTTACAAATCTACATGTCATACATTCTTAATGTTGTGTCCTTTCCACCACCACTTTTTCCAATCCATCCGCCAATTCATTGCCTTCGCTATATACATGGATTATCTTGTACTCCTCGAATCCCTCTAGCAATTCCTTGATGGGATTGAGCCATTGGCCAAGCTTCCAATTTGGGGAATTGTTGAATTGAATGGCATTGATAGTTATGAGGGAGTCCCCCTTGAGGTGGATACGCTTGGCACCAATTGCACATCCCAATTGTAGACCAATCAACACCGCCCTAAATTCTACCATGTTGTTTGTGTTAATTCCCAACTTGATGGACCTTTTCTACTAGGACCTTTCCATGTTCATTGCACACAACACAACCAACACCACTCGGACTAGGGTTGCCCCTCGAGGAACCATCAAAATTGACCTTGATCCATCCAAAAATTGAGGTCTCCCATCTCACCTCCTTCCTTTTTTAAAAACTAGACACCCCATCCCCATACATGGAGGGAATCTTGATGCCAACAAACTCTTTTCATATCTTGTCATTCCAATTCATAAAAATCCTCTTCTTTCTTGATTTATTATAGACAACTTCATTGACTAATTCTGCTATGTGACCTTTGATTTTGCAATAGAGCCTCTCAATTTCCATTTCCTTGTCCTGGAATATCCTCCTATTATGTTCCTTCTAGATCTCCCAAATGATAGTAGAGGGGATAACAAACCAGAGGCTGCCAAAGATTGACTCTTTATGTTTCTATAGCCACATATTAAACTAGGCTTCAATATCTAGGGGGGTCGGGCATTGAAGGATCCACCTTCCTCATGAAGAACTTCTAGTAGGCATCCACATATGGACATGTCAAAAGGATGTGATTGATAGTTTCATTGCTACACTTGCATAGTACACACTGCCCAACCCTTGAACTCCAAATTTTTCCAACCGATCCTTAGTGAGAATCATTCGCTGTAATGCCAGCCAAGAAAAAACCCCAACCTTCAGAAGACAGTTTTTATTGTAGATCAATTTGCTTGGCCAATTTCGCTTAACAATTGTGGCTTCCTTCACTTTATACCCAAATTTAACTTTGTAGGAGCCTGTGGGGGACCCACACCACTTAATAATGTCTATTTGGTTGGAGGGGACAAGGGTTCTATTTCTTAGGATTGTGGCAAGCACCAACTTATGATCCTGGGGCACATCAATATCCTGCAGAGAGTGCCATTCCCAAATCGCTAGACCATTTTGTATAGTTACGGTGTCATAGTTGTAGATCTTGTTGTCCCACACTTGAAGGGTTTCATTTTTAATGTCCTCAAGGTTGGGATGGCTAGCAATAGGCTCCCACCCACCCCACGAGTTGTTCTAGAATGAGGCACTTTTCCCATTTCTAACCTCCCAAGTGACATATTTTGTGACAATGTCCCTGCACTCCAATATATAATTCTAGATTGTAGAGCCCCTGGGGGGATCCACCATAGTTAGAATCTAGGTAGGCTCGCTCAAGTCGAGGTACTTTCTTTTGAGGGTTCTAACCCATTTTTTCTCACCTTTGGCATAAAAATTCCATATTAGTTTGGCCCCCATAGCCAAATTCATTATAGCTAATTGTATAATGCCTGTCCCAACTTATTTTGGAGAGAAAATTTTGTCCCATGCAACCAGAGGAAATTTTTGTTGAACCCCAAAGCCACTCCAGAAGAATCTATCGAGGATTTGATTGAGGTCCTCTTCTACTACCTTAGGGATTTTTTAAGCATGCTATTGAGTATATTGGAATGGATGATATGACAACTTTCACCATCAAAAGTCTACTAGCTGAGGACAACCATTTTCCTTTCCATGTTCCCATTTTACTCTTACAGTTGATGATTAGGCTCTCTCAATAACACTTCTTATTAATTCCTAAAATAGGGGAGTTCCCAAAAAGTTCCCATGGAAGTTTTCCACCCTCAGATTCAATATTCTCACCAAGTCTTTTTGGAGACTAG
The DNA here is from genome assembly GCA_007258455.2 of Sequoia sempervirens. Taxonomy (NCBI): domain Eukaryota; kingdom Viridiplantae; phylum Streptophyta; class Pinopsida; order Cupressales; family Cupressaceae; genus Sequoia; species Sequoia sempervirens. Next base: position 107,433 of record VDFB02259590.1, on the reverse strand, counting down.
GTTGAGTATTTAGAAAGAAGACCTCTTATTTCCTCCAATTAATACCTACCCAGATGCCAAACAATAGTCATCCAAGAATGTCTTTATAATCCTAGCTTCCCTCCTACATATTGCACTGAACAAAGAGGTGTCATCAGTAAATTGCTGATGGGTTACAGGGTCTAGCCCATTAGCCACAAACACACCCTGCCATTTACCATCCCTCCTTAGTGAATTAATAACCCTGCCTAGTGCCTCAACCATAATAATAAATAGAAAGGGGGATAGTGGGTCTCCTTGCCTAAGATCCCTTGAGGAGGCAAATAAGTCATGTGCAATTCCATTCACTAGGATTGAGAATTTTGGCGTAGAAATGTAGCTACTAACCTAGTTGATCCACCTCGAACCAAACCTAAACTTTTCTAGCACTTCCACCAAGAACTGCCTATCCACCAAATTGTATGCCTTTAGGATATCCAGTTTCAATATCATGCAAGCCTCCCTCGCCTTTCTTGCTGAGTGTATGGTTTCATGTGCTATTATGATACCTTCCACTATTGATCTCCCAGGTGTGAAGCCACTTTCTTCCTAAGAAATGATTGAATTTATGACTTGCTTGAGTTTATTGGCAAAAATATTGGTCACAATCTTGTAAACCGTGTTGCAAAGAGCAATCAACTTGAAGTCACTCATTGCTTGTGAGATCTTTTTCTTAGGAATCAAGGCCAAGAAGGTATGGTTAAGGGATCCCAACATGGTCATATTTTTCCTTGATTCCTCTATAGCTAGCATAAGATCATCTCCAACAACCTCTCAAAACTTTTGGAAAAAACTAGCTGGAAAGCCATCAGGTGCTAGGGCCTTGTCTAGGTTTAGCTGAAATATGGAAGCCCTAAATTCTTCCTTTCTAATGCACTAGAATAAGGCCTTATTTTTCTTTGCAGTAATTATTGCAGGGATGGATTTGAGTAGTTTATCTCTCACATTTCTATGCACTGATACATCCCTATTCAGGATTGCCTCAAAGAATCTCATTGCTTTGGTATTAACCTCCTCCATGGATTGTGTCATCACACCATCCTCTCTCTTGATTTTTGTGATTCTATTTCTACTTTGATTAGCCATAACTGTTCTATGAAAAAACCATGTTCTTATCCCCTTCCTTTAGCCAAGTCTCCCTAGATTTTTGTCTCTAAAAACACTCCTCTCTTTTCATGATTTTTGCCAATTCATCCTTTAGGGCTTTTTCTATTTCAAACTCCTCTTCCCCCATCTCATTCTTTATGATGTGCTCATTTAAGGTCACAAGATTCTATTCTATTTTTTCCTTTTCTACGAAGATGTTCTTGAAATGTGTTTTGTTCCATGCTTTCAATTTAGCCTTGACATAGCCCAACTTCTTGCTGATCTTGAACAAATTGGAGTGGTTCCCATTTCGAGCTTTGTGCCACCAAGTTTGAGATTTTTTCATCCCTTAGCCACATATTCTCAAACTTGAAAGGGTTGCCTCTTGGGGGCTCATATGACATGATTGTTAGTTGTATTAGAAAGTGGTATGACCCTATGAGTGGAAAAACTATTGCTTCATGCAAATTCGCTTGTACTTCCCACTCACCGAAGAGAAAAAATCTGTCCAACCGTTCTACAATGTTTATGAATCCCTTTCCCCTATTCGACCATGTGAAAACCCATTCTTGGCCTGCACATCCTTTAGCTAGTTATTGTCTATAAAGTCTTGAAAATCTTGTTGAACATTTGTGATCCTCAACAACCCTCCCTTCTTCTCTTCATTGTTTATTGTTGCATTGACATCCCCTATTATGATTCCCCTTTTGCCTCTAAATTTTTTCAATCTATTGGTAATTTTCTACTTCAAATTCATTTTGTCAATTGTGGAAATCGGTCCATAAACATCAATGAGAAAAAGTGCTTATTCCTCTGCAACATTTTGCATCTTATCATTATCCAATTCTTGTCCCCCACGATAAATTTCCCTTCTACTATTAAGGGATTCCAAATGATGCCTAAACCACTTGATGTTCCTTTAGCTTCAACAAAGTGGCCCTTCCTTTGCCTCCAACAACTTAGCCTTTTGTCACTTTCCTCTTTACACAATTTTGTTTCTTGTAGTAAGAAAATGTCAACTCTAGATTGGTCAATTTGGTGTTTGACCAAACACCATTTGTTAGGGGCACTAATGCCCCTAACATTCCAAGTTATGGACCTCATTTCCCCTAGGGAAGGATTACATCCTTCCCTAATCTTGGTTTCATTTGTCCAACTGCATTAGCTACAATCTCCAATTTGCTTTGTTTGTTTTTTCCCACGTTTACCGTTCTTCTTTATGTTTGGCTTCTTCAGCTTTGATTAAGTCTGATCCAACATTCTTTCCTCTAACATCTCCTCTTCCACTTCCTCACCCACCTCTTAATCCTCATATTTTGGCTATGTATCACTTACCTCCATTCCTAAATGGGGAGCATCAAAATCTAGGCCCCTTGGTTCATCTACAACCCCTTGCTCACACCCCTCCCCAACTTCCTCTTTCAATCCAAATTTATTTTCCACCCTATCCATCTCCACCATGTCTCCATCCCTCTCACTTTCTTGTGGGAAGACAAGAGCCAATTCAATAGCCGAGTTGAGAGGACTATGCATTTCTAGCACCCGAGTCTCCTTCAAACCACATATTTCTACTAATGTGGGAATGATGAGTTGGTCTTCAAAGCATAGCCCCCAATAGTTGCTAGGTTTTCCTTTACCTTTATGTTTGCAATTGGATCCTCTTCCTCTTGGGCTCCAATCGCACAGGGGTTCCCTTGCATAGAGGTATCCTTCTTCACCCCATCTTGAATTGGACCCCATTCATACCCATTGGCCTTACTTACCTTCACAGTTATCCTACAATTCAAATGTCCATGATCTTTGGATTTGCACACATGGCACAATTTCATTCAATCTTCTCTCACCACACTTTGTAGCCATGACCCCTCACTAGCACAAACCTCTATTTCCTAAGGAAAAGTATGGTGTGGAGTCATCCCCAAGTAAAGTATGGAATATGTATCCAAACATCTATATTTTTCCTTTTTATCCATCGAGATGAGCGAGCCCAAGCTTCTCCCAATTTCTTTGAGAATGTCTTCATCCTAGTATTCAAAAGGTAGGTTATAAAGATGGATCCAAACCAACCCCTCCTTAATTCTATGCTTCCAAGGGTCAAATTTGGGATACCAATCAATTAGATGCATTACGACATTGTTAAGATAGTGCAAGCCACTGCAAAGAGCATTCCTTTTTTCTATTTTGGAGGGGAACTCTAACAAAAAAATAAATTCAATAAAGCCCTAACCTGGATCTAGTTTCCCCACTTCTCCCAACACCAGTTTCTTATACTTTATAGGTCTCACCAACCACCCCCCCATTTGATGAAATTCCAGTTTCCTTTAGCCTTTCTATTGAGCTTCCTATTTGATCCTTGTTCAAAGTAATACAATGCTTTGACAAACTAGGGTTTGTTGGCTTACCTATCAAATATTCGTATTTGTGAGAACGTCCTTCATCGATTACCACATTTTCCTTTCATTTCCAAGGCCTACTTGCATGATCTCACCACCCATGATCCAATTTGGCATCCTTATTGCTTTTCCAGCTACCAAAAGAATCCACCTTTGAAGATTTATTTTCCCAGAACCACCCATGCTGACCATTTGTGTATCTATTTTGCCTTAATGCGGTTTGGTTGCTATGTCTTTGCCATTATGCCTCCTGCCTTCAAGCCGACATTGCCGCTCTCCTTCGAGGACTCCATCTTCATGGTTGAAACCAAGGGAGATCATTTTGTTTGCTCTAACCCTTCCATTTGTGGTGCAACCACTGATCTTGGCTTTTTTCTCTTTGATGCACATTGGATCAAAATTTTGGATGGAACTTGTCCACCCAATGCCCACCTTTGTAAACCCACTGTGGGATGTGGTTTCTTCCATCTGCTCTCCTTTTTGCAACAAACTCCTCCCTTGAGCACCTATCTTCCTCGACATCATCCCAAGCTTTTCCTCCCAAGTTGCCTGCATTTTTTAGTCTTCTTTGCCCATTTTCAATGAATAGTTAAGGTAATTAATTAAAAATAATGATTTATTTAATTAATTTATGAGAAATTTAGGATCGTAAATTAGTGGTAAATTTTGGATGTCAATAGTTGCAAGTGGGTATTTAAAAAAAAAGGTTCAAAGAGTAGATGGTACGTTGAAGCAATACAAGGATTGATAGGTGGTTTAAGGTTACTCCTAGGTAGAAGGAGTGAAATTTTGTGAGATGTTTCATCACATGGATAAGTTAACCTCCATTGGATTCCTCTTATCTATTAACGATACTTAAGACTTAGAGGTAGAGTAAATGGATGTGAATATAATATTTTTGCAAAGGGATCTTGAAGAGGAGATTTATATGAAACAACTTGATGATTTTATGGTAAAGAGGAAGGATAATTTAGTTTACAAGTTGAATAATTCATTATATGAGTTGAATAAATCTTCACATACATGGTATTGATAAATTTGATATATTTACATTATATCTTGGTTTTGTTAGAAGTGAAGAAGATCATTGTATGTACTTTAAATTACTTGATGATCAATTATTAATCATCATATTATGTGTATATATGTTATTTGTTGGGAAGAACAAGGGGATGATTAGGGACATTAAAAATTAGCTATCAAGTACATATAATATGAAATATTAGGTTGATAAGTATATTTTGGGTATGGAAATGTGTATAGACTAGTTAATAAAAATATTTGGTTAAATTAGAGGAAGTGTGTTGACAGTTCTTGTAGCATTTTGAAATGTAATATTATAAATAAATAAGTATTCCCTTACCTATAGGCACTTGGATTTCATTTTAAAATAATGTCCTAAATTTGATGATTATTTGAAGATGTATAATCCTCCCTATTCTACTATTGTTGGAAGCCTTGTGCAACATAAGACCAAATATTACCCAAGTAGTGGAGTTCTAAGTAGGTTTATGTCAAACATTGGTAATGAATATTAGACGTGTGTTAATACGGTGTTCAAATATTTTCAGGAACTTCAAATTACTATATTTGATATCATGGGATTGATGATATGGGCAAGGTACTTGGTTTACAAGGTTTTATTGATTCTAATTATTTTTGACATCTATATTGTATGAGGTTTACCATCAAATATGTGTTCACTTTTTTTTGGTAATATAGTTAGTTGGATGAGTAAAAGATAGCCTATAGTTTTTCTTTTTCAATTATAAAACTAGAGTATATGGTTACAACATAAGCTTATAAAGAGGTAGTGTGGTTAGAGAGACTACCTTAGGTATTCATTTTATTTATAGGGAGGTGACTACTAGATATAATAGTTAGAGTGAAATTTGTTCAAATAAGAACCCAAAGTATCATGCTCATACTAAATATATTCATGTGCAATATCACTTTGTTAATGAGATGATAGGGAGTGGAAAATTCATAATACTTAAAGTTATCTCTTTATAGAATGCTATATCCACTCATAAAGTAGTAATTATAGGGAAATTTTGTCAGTGTAAGAAGGATATGGACCTCTCCCCTCCTAGTACTCAATCATTCTTTTGATGTTCCTTATTGTGACATTGCAATACAAACATCAAGTGGAAAAATGTTAGGACCAAAGGTAATATTCTCCTTATAATCCTTTTTAGACCATTGTAATTTATTTATTTATTTGATAGTTGGTTGATTGTGTCTAAATCTCCAAGGATCATGGAAAGAGCCAACTTAGACATCCACATGAGGTTAGATGGTGTTTATTTTATAGGTGACTTGGAATATGTGTAAGGGGCATAATGTACAAGAAATAAATGAAAGGCATCATTAGACACTTGACATGAAGTGGAAGGAAATCTATGACAACTCATGACATTGTAAGATGTGTAAGAAACATCTATGATTGTAAGAAATCACCTATGACAATTTGTAAAAATTTGGTTGCCATTTTTGGACTTGGATAATTTTTATTTTGACCTCTAGTGGGTTTTTTGTATTCTACTAAAGTTGGATGACCAAGTTCATGAGAAAGGTCTATAATCTTATAGAAAGATGTTTGTGTTGGATAATGCCAAGATTGAGAGCATGAAACATCTTCCAGAAGTAAATAAAATATACATAATAGTATATCTATCAAATATAAAATGGAGAGTGTGTAAATACAATGATCAAGCCTTGCATATATAGGCAAGGATGAAGAGGTGATAATGTAGGAGTGAAAATATGACTACCCCTCCAAAGATGGGATGCTTGTAAGCTCACTTGACAAGTGGGCGAGCAAGTGGAAAGTGTACATGCAATAGGTGTTTCAAGTCATGAGGACACATGTCTCAACCATATGAAGTGAGAAAAAAATAAAAGAAACCTAAGTAAACTTAAGATAGGTGTGAATAGGTCAATCCTAGAAAGGTGATATCCTATCCAAATGTATAAAGACACTATTTAAACTAATGGTTTGTAACTCCCAGACACATGATATGAGGTCTATTTTGCATATTGACTACTTGGCTCATGGTTTTAGTCCAATTTATTGGAAACCATCTATTGTTTTTTGGATTAATTTTTCATGTAAATTGAGGTCTTGAGGTAGTGGATTGCATGGTTTTATCGATAATATTTTTGTGCTCTCAAAATATTGCTAGGCTAAAGGGGAAGTTGTGGTAATGCACCCTAGACTTGAGATTAATTTACAAGCTCGTAATCTCTTTGGTAGTAGAGGTTTTATTTGGAAGATTTTTCCTTTGCATATCAATATTCTTGGTATTGTGTGCTTAATTTATTTAGTGTTATTTCCATTTATATACATGTTTCATAATTATCAAATGAATTTTTAAGCACTAAGGATTAATGGTTTTTACTATGTTTTTACCTGTATTATCAACACCATGAATATAAGTGAAGAATATAGTTTGGAAGTATTGTAGATGTAGTAGTTAATCACCTCTACCATCATATTTTGAAAAATGAGGTACCGCAAATATATTTAGTGTAGGATAAGTAAAAATGGCTAAGGCTAAAGGATTGTGCAAGTTCAAATAAGGTGAAATATAATTCTCAACATGTGTCATATCCATATGTATTTTCTTATCATGTGTAATAGTTGGAGAATATGTATCATTATTAGTGGTATATTATCCTTGTGTTGTGCTTTGTCCACATGCTTGTTTAATATAATGTATATAGGAACAAATTTAATCATCTCTCACAAATATATCATAATAAAACATAGAATACTCTAAAGGTGGTCTCCATAAAAAATGGTAGATGATCATGATACATAAAAAAGCCACAATATCTGCTAAGAGAGGGCCACTTGAAGGGGAATGTGAATCACAAGTAAAATATAGTCTAGGTCCAATCACAGAGCAATCTATGAAATCACATGGCAAATCATGGAAAATTGTATAATAAGTATGACATTAATCAAACCATTATTTACCCATATTAGCCAAAGTATCACCAAATGAACACATCAAAATACTATCACCATGTATATAAGCTTAATATGAAGATATGAATGGTCTAACATATAACTCTACATCTTTGTCACCATTAAATGACTTTATCACAAGTGTATTAGAAGGAAATGCATCATAAACCAAATCATTATAAAAAAAAAGTTAACAACCTCATCATGAGAAGATAAAAAATGTCTCTATGCTTAATTTAGTAAATATATCATCAGTAAACCATGCTTCAAAAAATAGAGAAGAAATATTATCACAAGAGGTATGGGGATAACAATCTCATGTGAAGGTAAACATGAATAAGTTGTATCATGTTTAGGCACATTCATATATTCCTCAATGAAGGAGGGATCAAGAGAGGTGTTGGAACTATAAATTTCTGATGATTTTCATGTTGTCCATACCCATGCATTTTCCAAATGAGTCATACCTTGAGCACATTTTCCTTTCTTCATGATATTTTTACCCATATTTTTCCCATATAGCCCCATTGGATCTATCGGGTTGTGCATTTTTCATATTGCAGTTCCTATCGGCATAGGTTCATTATGGTCTCCCCGACCCATTGAGTAGTCTTGTTAATATGAGTCTGTGTTTCCTATCGGCAAGACTCATCTGATGTCACAGTGATCACAAGTCATGTGCATTTACCATTCGACAGGACATACATGTTGTTTTGGCGACAGAGAAGGAACATATTGGCATGAGTGTTGTATTCAGTATGTGGTCTCATCGAGGATTTTTTGTCTCATCGACTGATGCACTAAAATTCTTATCGACAAAAGTTACTGCTTTGGTGAAATGTCATAACGATTCCGTGGTGTCTCACTGACTTGTGCAAAAGGTTATTTCGGTAGGAGTTGGTGATATTCGAAGTGATGTCTCAACGACTTTGTCGGGTCTTGCTGACATAAGGTTTTTATCAAAAGGTTATCGCAAGGAGTCTCACCGAATAGCGTATGAGGATTCACTTCGGCCAGACTAAGCGATATCGGAGTAAGGTCTCGGCGAGTGACCTTCGGTCTCACCGACATTACACAAAAGGTTTCCATCGGTATGAGAATTGATTTGTCTCGGCGACACAGGATGGAGGGATGGAACTCGGTGAAACATGAAGTGATTTGTGTGACCTCTCACCGACATCATAAAGTCACAGCGAAGCGGATGAAATGAAGGAGCGCCTCTTGATGAGAAAACTTATTTTTCTCAACGACCAGAGGAGTATTACAAGGTGACTCTCGGCAAGACATATGGTAATCTATATGACATCTCTCCAACTCTGATGGGTCATGGTGAAAGTGAATAAAACAAAGGGGGCGATTGACAACGTTATAATTTCCTTTGGCATACTTACAGGGTTGTCTTAGCGACTATTTCAGAGATGATTAATGAGCCCGATTGCAACTGTTCACCGACATTGGAATATAAAACGATGTGTTTGTTCAAATGCATATGTATAAGTATTCATTCCCGATTGTGAATGAAAAAGATTAGAGGAGATTAGATTACAGTAGGTAGATTAGGAATGGATACAGTAGAATAAAGTTCTCATATCAGAGACTATGATGCATGTTTTCAAATGGCGATTTCAATGAAAATCAATTGGTGTGGCAGTTTATTTCTGGTGTCAATTGTCTGTTGAGTTTATTGAAAAGTATTGCTAAGCTGTCTCCAAGTTGATTCTTTCTGGTTGTTTAAATTGATATAACAAGATTATTTTCAGTTTATCAGTGCACATTTGTTGTATCTGTGTGATTAATTGACTGGTTCTTTCAAGGAGAGATTAAATCCTTTTGGTTGATCACAATAATCAGGGAGATTCATCTGGATTATTAAAGTAGAGCTTAGTAGTCATAATTCTGCATGTTTATACAAGTTATAAACAGATCATATGCCGACAATTTAAGTTTCTGCCGAAATAAGTTGCCCACTTCTGTTTCATTTGACTCTGCATACCCAACAAGGCACCGGTATCTGCAATTTTATCATTTGGATTCATTCAGTTTCTTTACATCTATTAATTGAGCATTTTAGGATTTAGATTTAGAAGATTGTTATTGCTATTTGTATCAAGTTTGAATTCATTTTTTCACTTCCATCTGCCATTGTGGACAAATCATTGCAAGAAGAATAATCATAAGTCAAGTCTGCTTCATTTAGATAGGTACACCCACCTAGGTCTGGCAGCACCTGAAGAGTAGAAGGTTTAATTCATTTGACCTTGTCTGTTACCCTAAAGCGTATCAAGAGATTGGCAACCTCTTGAGGCATCTCGCCTGCGTTTTTGAGAGCTAACAAGAGGCACACAAATAAAATATCATGAAGGATTTTCTTGTTAGGTGTTAAAAAAACACAAGTATCAAAATATCCCCAGATGTATGAAGTCAATAAAGGGACAAAGTAATAACTAAGTCACTATCATAGGCCATGAAAGATGTATCATTATAAAGTGTAGTGACATATGAAGTGAGATTGGTAAGCAAGGGGGAAAATACATCCATGGAAAATATCTCACAATGAAAATGTAAAAGAAAAGGTTGATGGGTTAAGGATCAAAGGGATAATAAACAATAATAACCCAAACCCTGATCTAAATAAGGTGATGGAACATTAAAAAAGGGTAAAGATAAACCTAATAAAATATAAAATCAATGGTATATTAAAAAAATAGATCTAACACCTCTACTTAGAAGGATAAACCCTATGGTTAAAACCCTAGATCATGTAACAATGACAAGCTCACAAAAATACAAAGGTAAATAAATCCCTTACACAAATGATACATGCTATTCAAACAATCAAAGCAATCACACTGCAAATTAAATGTTTGAGAACTAAATATAGAAATTGAAATAAATTAAATATAATACTTAGCTCAAAATAAGATAATGGAAATATGTTTTTGGTATTGATAAAAATAGGTTTTGAAACAACCCAAACCCTTTATAATGAAGCAACTAACATGCAAAGAAAATAAATACCATGAGATATGAGACAAAAAATCCATTAAATCAAATTAGAGTAAGACACGTTTGTAGCCAAGCTACCAAGCACAAACCAACACAACAACAACCATAAAGCAAAAAACGTTAAGGTTCCCAATGATTTGACCTAAACAATGCCAAATCTGAACCCTATTTTATCCCACACCCTTCACTCTAGTATGAGATTGGGAGATAGATTTGGGAAGATCTTTCGTCTACCTTTGTACAATTATTTATAAAATATTATCTTCCAAATCCTTATAACTAGGAGAAGTGGGGGATGGGAGATTCCTCCATAGAGGGCCCATCTATGTGCACAATAGTAACCCACAAAAATAACATTTGCATGAAGAGGCTTGGAGATATTGATATCCACAAAAATATGAGCAAACACAGAGTAACCCATGTAGGAAGTAGTAGATTCAACCTTTAAGATAAGATCAACAGTGTTGCCTATGGCAGCATAGCATTAATCTTCCATAACTAGAGAGGAATATTTGGAAGGCAAACCCATACAAGTCTAACATTGAGAGGTTTAGAAAAGGGTTTGATAGAGGTAGTCCAAGGCTTGTTTGAGAGAGTGGCATACCCACATCCCTAACCCATTGTCAAGCACCCAATCCTTGTCTTTGAAGAGTCAAAAGATGCAATGAAAAAATCCCTAGCATAAGGGAAGAGCTTGATCTTGCCCTCAATGAGGGGCTTCCAAGAATCCAATACCCATTTGTGTAAATCAAGAAGGAAAGGCCAAATATTGTTAAATATACAAACCAAACCCCTATGTAGATAAAAATATTTATTTTCAAGCACACATTGCTCATAAATCACCATAGTAGAATATTGTGCACATGGGATTCCTGTTGTAATTTATCCCCTTGAGCGTGTACATTCTTGATACTAACAATGAACATTCTTGATACTAACAATGCACATTCTTGATACTAACAATGGGCATATAGTATCTTTAACACCATAAGGGTGACCAAGAGAGGTAGTCATTATAGAAAATAAGGACTTGGTATCATTATTAATGATAAATCTAATGCTATTGCCAAAAAATCGACCACCAATATGAGAAATTTGAAGTTGAGCCATTACTAAGCACAAATATTGATGATTGGAAACCCTTGAGAATGAAGTCCTCAACCAAGGGAGGAACAACACCTAGATTGACATCAACTCAAGGGCATGCAATAGAGGCATTAGGGCATAATGATGAAGAGAAATAAGTTGAGCTACGAGCAAGAGATTTGAGCACTAGGGATCTAGGGATGAAAGCATAAACGAGAGCCACCATATTTTCTTTGTTTAATGAAAATATGTTGTGGCATGTTAGAAACAAATTTGTCAAGATGTTGGAAATTTTAGGGTTGACTTAGGTGAAGATCTTAGATTTTGCAAATTAATTATTTTTCACCTATGTTCACTTATGCGAGTGCAAAATTAATCTTTAGGAGTGTGGATCTAAACTTTAACAAATGGATCTAAAATGATAAGATTTGGATTGTTGGAATTCACACACCTTGATTCTTTGATGCCTGAATTATTGTAAGGACTGATGATATTTAGAACACTTTTAAGGAATCCATTGAATTGTGAGGGTGATTCTCTCCTCAATTAGACCTCTAGTTGAGCTAATTCAATGATGACAAACCAAGATCAAGGACAATGAGAAAGTGAGCATTAGAACTAGGATGTAGTGTGTTGATGTAATGCTTTGATAATGATGTTAGAATGCTCTCACAAACACTTTAGGACATCCATAATTTTTTTAATGTGCAAATAAATGCCTTAAATGCAACAACATTTAACACATAAATCAATATAAACATGTATTAAATTAGCTCACAACAATCAATGAAATGATTGACAATGTGTAAAATTTAAATTTATCTAATCAAGTTTGCTCCTACAAAAATGATCTAAAGTAGTGAATACTATATAGAAATCACAAACAAAAATATGAGGATTAGTGTCAAGAAGATCAATATATAATAATATCACCAACCAAATTCATACAAAAATATACCTTATAAACTAATTATTACATTTAAAACACTCTAATCAAAACGTGTCCAAAACATAAAAAAACATAAATATAGAATTTTCACCATTACATAACTATATAATGATTTTTCAACCAAATAAATTGTATGGGCTAAGAATAACATTAAAATTAATTATGTGGTAAGAACAACATAAAAATTAATTATTTTTAATTTATATTTGTGTAATTTCTCCCTTCACTTTGATTTCCCCCCCTTTGTAGGTACAACAATTTTTTCTCACATCTTAATAGAAACGTTCAATTCTGTTTTAAAAAAAGAAATAAAATCCCGGCGCCCATAAACCCGGAGAAAACCATTAAATACATTAAGTCGAATCTTAAACCCTAAAAAAATACCCAATATCAGATCTTTTCATTCATTTTCTGCATATTCAAAGAGCCAACAATGGCGAAACCACTCGCCAGGCATACAGTGCGAAGAATGTTAGACGCATGTTCTACACAGCTGCTACATCCTTTGACATTTTCTTCTTCAGCGGCTGCAAATTTTAGCTTAAATTCATCTTTTCAAGGTACACAACAATCTGTCTATTCCGTTGACAGTTCATTTACATGTTTCATTCAACATGGTCCTGCATTGTTCCCCAACCAAAAATTCTCCACAAAGGTTGAAAAAAGGGAGAAGAAGATTCACCCAGGAACCGAAAAAAAACCTGGAAATCCCAGAAACCACAAAAGCCCTAAAATCTTTGAATCCAAGTTCACAGAGCCCATGAAAATTCCAAAGAAAAAAGAATCCAAGTTCTCACTGTCCGAAAAGATTCCCAAAGAATCAGAATCCAAACTAGCAGAACTTGGAAAAAGACCTAAAGGAAAAGAATCTACGCTCTCAGAATCTATAAAAATCTCCAGAGACTCTAATAACCCTAAAAATCGTGAGTCCAAGTTCACAGAGTGTGAAAAAATCCTCGAGAATCCCGAATCGGATCTCTTAGAGTCTGGAAAAAGCTCAAGAAAACTTAAAATTCCTGTAAATCTCGATTCCAACCTCTTGGATTCGGAAAAATTGTGCAGCATCCTGAACGGAGACGTAGCTTTGGATGATTTAGTGGAAAAATTAGAGGAAACTTCAATTGAAATGAATCCCTTCTTGTTAGACGAAGTGATTCGTAAGTCAGACAATGCAGGGAGAAAAGCCTTAGAGTTTTATAAGTGGGCAGTACGACAGCCCAAGTGCAAGCCTACTTTGGACAATTTTAATGTTATGATAGATTACTTTGGGAGAAGGAATGACTTTAAGGCAGTGGACAGTTTGCTCAAGGAAAATAGGAAGGGTTTAAAGGTTGATTTGAAATCCTTTGAGATAATTGTAAAAAGGCTTGTGAAGGCTGGCAGGGAGAAGAAGACGGTGAATTTTTTTCTTAAGATGGGAGAGTGCGGATTTAAGGAGGATGAGAAGGCTCAGAAAATTGTGGTGCGGGAACTTTGTGATGCAGGGTTTGCGAGTTATGCAGAGAAATTGGTGAAACAGAAGGCAGATGTATACTATCCTGATGAAGAGATGTGTAATATGCTTGTCAAGGGATGGTGTGTTGCTGGAAAATTGGATGAGGCAAGAAGAATGGTGAATGAGATGTCAATTGGAAGACTTGCCATGAATGCCATGGCCTATAATGCTTTGCTTGATTGTGTATGTAGATTGTGCATAGTAAAGGATCCTTTTCGGCTTATGGTGGAGGCAAAGAAAATTCTGCTTGAAATGGAGGTGGCAGGGGTGCCTCGTAACGTAGAGACCTTTAATGTCTTGATTACACATCTATGTGAGATCAGACAGACATCAGATGCTATGAATCTGTTTGAGGAAATGGAGGGGTATGGGTGTTCTCCAAACTTCAAAACATATTTTCTTCTGATCAGAAGCCTGTTCCTTGCAGCGAGAGTGGCTGAGGGCCATGAAATGCTAGAGAAGATGAAGGAAGCTGGCTTTAAAGCAGGTGAAAGAGACTATTTTGAGTTCATCAAAGTTCTCTGTAATATTCACAGAGTAGAACATGCACATAAAGTTTTTCTTACAATGAAAGGCAATGATTGTCTTCCTGGGAGTGCAACATACAAGCTGCTCATCAGAAAGCTTTGTGTAGCTGGTCACCCTGACAAAGGCAAGAAACTATTTGATGAAGCTGTTGAAAGAAACTTAATTCCGAGCAATAAAACTGACTTACTTGTGCAGAGCAAAGTTGAAAAGCCTGCACAGGAGAAAAAGAAATCCAAAAAGTTGACCTTGGCAATGAAAAAGAAGAAGAGGAACCTGAAATTGAAGAAAATAAGGTTGAGCTTCGTTAAGAAGCCAAGAAAGCCAAAGATGATGTGATTGTAAAGTGCCTGGTATGTGCTTGATGATTATTATTCACCAAAATGGCATAGTTAAAAACATTATTTTGTGTTTTTGCATGATATATGTTATTTATGTTTAACAAAGCTCTTTAACCAGTTAAACCTGTGTCACTACAATCAGCTTTCAAAAAATTACAGTCAGTCTTCAAATAATTTAAAGGTAAAACAACAAATTCTATCCTTACCGATGTCTTTTAAATCTATGCTCTGCTTTGGCCTAATGTTAGAAATTATCAGCTAGGAGCTAATAAAATGATAGTTAGATAATATCTGCAATATTCTTCTGCTCTCTCCTCCCACAACCTACTTAGCTCTTTCCAAAGTGTCCTGTTGTGACCTTTCACAACATCGCTCCATTGCAAATGGGGACCCCCTTTGTTTTTTGCTTTGTTGGGTTTTTGCCTTGGTGTCGCAACTGCTAATCACCAGTCTTTTTACAATGAGGAGTTTCAAGTCAGAGTTTTGAGTTATCACCCGAACCAAGTAGAGAATTCAAGCCCTAAATTGTGCTTAGATATCACCAAAGTGCTTAGAAAACCCGGTCGACGAAGAACGCAATTGCTTTCACTCAATTTTGACACTTCCTATTTTTCAGGGATTTTTGCTTTTTCTATTTTTGGCACTTTTGGACCAATTCGGGATTTACTATTTTTAGAAAGTTGCTTTTTTGCTTTTTTTCTATTTTTAGTAGTTTCTATTTTTAGAAAGTGCCAAGGTCCCATAGGTAATGGAGTCAACATTTCTATCTTTAGAATCAAAATTTTTGGCCTCCAAAAGCAAAAAGCAAGGGAAAAGCAATGAAAAATCATAAAAAAGCAAGAAAGTCATGAAAAAATCAAAAGAAAAGTCATATGGCGAGGGTTTGATGATCCAGAAGAAGGACAGAGAAAATTTCAGACACTTCAAGAGGTCCGCTTGGAAGGTAGAATGGATATGGCAAGGCAGCTAGAAAGTCCGCCATGCCTTGGTCAAGATGGAGACAAAGTCCGCCATGCATTTGGAAAGGCACTAAGGAAGTCCGCCCTTGTACTTGTCAAGACATCAATGAAGTCTACCAAGAGTTTGTGAAGGCACCAACAAATTCCGCTATAAGGAGAAGAGGATATGGCATGAAAGTTTCAAAGTCCAACCTACTTTAAGAGACTTGTCTAAGGCACTACAAAGTCCGCCATAATGATGATAAGCACAATGGCAAGGAAGATTCAAAGTCCAACCTTGCCAAGTATATAATGTCTTTACGTATGGTAAAGTCCGCCTTGGCCAAAAGAAAGATGTCCAAATCTTGATGAAATCCGCCCAACCAAGGAAACTCAAAAAAATTGGCTAAGTAAAAAATTCAAAAAATTGGAAAGGCACAAGTGAAGTCTGACTTGCCTCAACAAGCAACGTCCAAGAAGCCAAAAAGTTCGATCAAGGCATGTCTAGACAAGAGGAAAGTCCTACCTTGGCACTTTAAAATTTTTTTTCAAAGACAAGACAAAGTCCGACCTTGCTCAATGGAGGGACGACACAAGCAAGAGAAAGTCCGACTTCCCTTGATCTAGGCATGTCCAAAGAAGCTCAAAGTCCGACTTACCTCTAGCAAGGAATGTCCAAAGCCTCATAAAGTCCGACCTTGGCATAAAGAGTGGATGGTGAGACCAAAGTAAAGTACGCCCAAGGAGAAAAATTCAGAAAATTGACTAAGTGTTGGAAGGGAAACAAGAGGAATAAAGAGGAAAAGTAAAGAGGAAGTGAATAAAATCCTTCTCCAAGGATGGAATTTGTCCTACATCGCACAAGCCAAATTCAAAATTGAAGACAAATCCACAGGCAAAGCTCATCCGAAATCTTGGCTAAATGTTGAATGGTCCACATGAAGGTATTACAAAATGAAATTGAATAGCTAAAATTTGGCTAAGTATGGGAAATTCTTCACAAAGAAAGTTCCAATTTCCTCCATTGTGGCAAAAGCACAGGGGAGTTCCTCTCCAAATTCAAGGCACTTGAAGGAATTTCAAAGCAATCTAGAAAGAAAGACTTAATAACTTCAAGTCTAAACATGTGCTCCAAGGTGAGACTTCCAATACAGGTAAGAAGAAGAAATCAAAGTCTCAAAAGGAATTTGAGATCAAAGCTAGGAAGAAACAAGCACAAAGGACAGAGTCATCGGCAAGGAAAATATTCTAAGGCAAGAACATGGAAAAACAAACAAAGTGACCAAGGAGGACATCCAACCTGCTGAAGTGGCGCTCGACCAATCAAATTGTTCAAGTCAACACGTCCAAATTCAATGAACCTGACACTCCACCATGCAACAACTTTTTATTTTATTGTTGGTTCATATTTAGCAAAAGGACAAGTGTCCTCGAATGTAATTTTCTCATTGGTCGAGAAGGAGTTAGTTATGACAAGCCCTAATTAGGGTTTTATTTTGTAATCTCGGCCGTTGATTCTAAATCGATCTTGGCCATTGAATTGTAATTGAGGAGCCTATAAATTGAGCTGACCCCTCATTTGTAAGGCATGGGAGCATGTTGCAAAACATGTTGAGATAAGTAATTGTTGTGTATGACTACCAAAGTAATAAGTAATGCATGCATTGTTCTGATGGTGATTGCTTCTCTTATTTTGGAGTTGGCATGGTTCTTATCCCTCATCATAGTTTAGATTTTATTTGATGTATGTTAGATGAATGCAAGATTGATAAGTATTGATTTATGGTGAAACTTTTGCTCATACTTTCTTTGAATGGATGATTTTCGTTCAATGTGTAAAGTTAGCCTGAGCTTGCTTTGTGGATGCTTAACTTCCGTCTGGATAAATATTGTTCGATTTGATGGTAGTTATTCATGACGTGAAAATCATAAGCACATTCCCTTGAAGATTGCACCCACTTTGTGTAGTTGTCGTTGAGCGTGGCAAAGCAAAGCGTGGTTATTGGTTTCACCAAGTTAATACCGTCTCTTGAATTCTTAGGGAGTAGATTAGAACTTCTAAACCCTTATCTCCTTTTTTTAGTTTGTTTGATCCAGTACCCAAACAATAGAGCTTCATTGTCTAGACCTTCATTGTAAATTGAACAAGTCTAGCATAAGTCCCTTTGTATTACCAGCATATCATAATGACCATTGAGCTTATCCACACGTCAAGACCTGACATAAGGAACCTTGGAATCACCATATGATCTTCTCGCAATCTTAGCATACGTGGTGGTTTTTCAAGAGAGGATAGGGTGTCTTTGGGCATTTTATTCTGATGTTTGGTGTGTCACAAAACACGCATCAACACGTCCTTATATGGAGTAAGTGTTGCTACTCTCACTAAAAACTCTATCTTTTGCCTCCAAATATTCAAAATAACCATCTACAACCTTTAGATCTTTCTCTCTTCTTGCTAGGGACTCTTTCACAATAGCTTCTTAATGTCCCTGTTTAAATCTGTAGCAATGAGTGTATCTCCATTAGTAAAAGCACAAAACTGGATAGTAGGAAGTGTTGCACAATAGGATAAGACAACTATAGTTCTTTGTGTCTTTCATTTGGAGTTAGTTGAGTCTGTCAGTGGAATAAGCAATTGTGTCTTCAGTTAGTGAGGGGTTGCTTCAGTTATAGCCAGTTAACCCCTACAATTGAGGGAGTTGTTATTCCTTTAGCTGACTAGGATTGAGTGAGTTAGAGGGCAATTAGTGCTACCATTTGTGGGACTGATTTTGTATGATTGGGGATCACTGGGAGCTGGGCTTATTAAACAATATCCAAGAAAAAGATAAATCATCTTTTGAAATTATAATCCCAAGAATTCTACTTCAGCTACAGGAAGGTCACACAGCTACAACAGCTTGCTTGGTGCTTGAGCATGAAACCTAGGTATAAACATGGTCCTCTTGGGTATAAAAACCTTTAGGAGAATACATGGCTCAGGATATTAGATTTGCACAAAGATTCAGAGTCAACAGGACAAGTAGTTGCATGATTGCATGTGTGTTAAGGATGCTTCAAGGTTTATAATTGTATGCTGGGTGCTTTCCTAGTGAGTTGTATTAGTTACTTGTCCTCTATTTTTTCTGGGTGTAATTAATTTATTACACCGAAGGCATTCCCTATCTGAACAGAGGCAGACTGATTTTGGCCATCCACAGTGCAGGCTGTGTGAGAGGGGATGCAAGACGATGAAAAACATCTGGACCATTGAATTTTTATTGTTTTTCATTGGTTGCTTTTGCAATAATTTCAAACAATGACTGTAATCTTCTCCATTTTGCTCACACAGGGAAATTTTGCAGTTAAAAATTGCCGATACTTTTGCTTTTTCTACTGTTAAGCTCTGCAAATTCCGTTTGCTGTTTAGGTATTGGTATATAAGATTGCTTGGTTTCACATTTAATTTCAATGAGCTTAATTTGTTTTAAACAGTGGCCAACGCGATTGCATTGGGGGGCTATTTAGAAGGACCCACCATTGTCTTTCTCTTTACATTGGCATAATGGCTTGAATCTAGATCTGCCGACAAGATTGAGATATTTTTATTTGAATTTGCATTTGTTTCAGCGAATTTATCTCAATTTAGAGATTTAGGGTTAAATATTTGGTTTTTTTAGGCCCGAAAGGCTATATTGGGTGTGATGAATTTGGTACCTCAAACTACTGTGATTGAGGAAACAGGGTAAAAATTGCCTGTTAAGGCTGTGGAGATTTAACACCGTTTTGGCTGTAAATTTGGCAAGTGCATTCCTCTAGATAGCCTATGATATCTGGTACAAGTTTTGTACATGAGAGTAGCTTGACAGGTGAATTCGTGCCTGGAGAAATAAAAGTGGATAAGGCGGTGTGGGGTGGCACCCCGAATCTTACAGGTAACCTTAAATTACCTGAATAAGTAGTATGGATGTTATTTTAATTGTTTGATGTTTGTTTCAAGGTTTCCACAGTTCGATACAGTAAAAAAAAGACTGTGGAAAGGATACGTCAAACTACTAAGAAACCCAGGGTATTTAAGTGTAAGGACTGTAGCCAAGGCAAACAAAGCGTTTAGAATCCCAAAGTAGGACAACTTCAATAGTTTACCCCAGTCTGAATTCTCAAGCTGCTTGAATTTTAGCTTAAATCAAAAAAATAGTTGTGGGATTTTTTGGGATCTTTGATCCATAGTTATGAGGCTCAGACTTGGCGAGGGTGACTCGACTCGGGGACTCGAGACTCAGACTCGGCACAGACTCGGCAAAATGAAAACAAGTTGAAAAAACCCTAGAAATTTAGAGATTTTTAAGGATTTAAAACTTGTTTCAAGCACCCTTTATTGAATACAACACAAATAAAAGCAAATTTGATCACATGCACAAGTATACAACGGTCACATAAGTATAAAGTACACAAATTGTAGTTGCGCTGCTGAAGGAAATAGCATGCTTAGATATATAAAATTAGTCAAATGTATACAAAACTCATGAAATATGAAATCCATGACATCAAATGTTCCAAACAAATATGAAATATCAAAACAATAACTACAAGTCTATGGCTCAAAGGAGTTTGCATCCTTCCTACGAAGGCATCTAAGGTGGGTCCTAGATGATGTAGCAACTACAACCATAGTCTCTGCTTGTGACTCCATGCCACCCTCACCAACATTAGTCATGGATGTGTTTGCTCATGCTTTAGCCTCCTCCTCTGCCATGGCTATAGCCTCAGCCTCTCTATCTACCTAGTCAACCCAATCAAGGTCCTTGTCACTAACACAAGTATACATCGATCATATAAGTATAAACACAAATTGTAGTTGAGCTGCTCAAGGAAATAACACACTTAGATATATAGTCAAAGACTCAAATGTATACAAAATCATGGAATATGAAATCCATGACATCAAATGTTCCAAACAAATATGAACTATCAAAAGATTCAAAACAATAACTAGAAGTCTATGGCTCAAAGGAGCCTGCATCCTTCCTACGAATGTGTCTAAGATAGGTCATGGATGATGCAACAACCATAATATCAAATATTAGGGCAATTGCCCTAATGGGGTTGAGGGGTAGTGCCCTTTGTGGGGGTCTAGTGTGTAGTGCTAGTGCGGGCAGGCTTGCCGTGCCTTGGGGCCTCTAGCAGGGTCAGGGGCAGTGGGGGGGGGGGCAGTGTCCTGTACGGGCGTCTCACTCAGTCCTAGGGCAGCCCGCGGCCCTTGCAAGGGGGGAGGGCAAAGCCTCAAGCCCAAATTAAGACCTCCAAAACCATACAAACCTTCATGGCGTACATCATTTTGAATTCACAATAAGTAAAATAAAAACAAGTTTTAACTTTAAATTTCAAGTAATTTTTTGCACTTTTCAAACCCTGCTTGTTGCTGAGTCTTGCTGACAAGACTCTCCTGTACTCGGCGAGTCTGGTGAGTCCACCAAACTCGGCGAGTCCAGCCAGGACTCGACAGGACTCGGCCAAAGCCTCAACCACCAAGCCCAAATTAAGACCTCCAAAACCATACAAACCTTCATGGCGTACATCATTTTGAATTCACAATAAGTAAAAAAAAATAGTTTTAACTTTAAATTTCAAGTAATTTTTTGCACTTTTCAAACCCTGCTTGTTGCTGAGTCCTGCTGACAAGAATCTTTTGGACTCGGCGAGTTTGGCGAGTCCACCAAACTCGGCGAGTCCAGCCAGGACTCGACAGGACTTGGTCGAGTCCAAGTCCGAGCCCCTAGGACTCGGCCAGGGTGACTCGACTCGAGACTTGCCGAGTCCTGGCGAGTCCCGTTATTGTGCTTTGATCAACCATAAATCTTGAATGAACAGAGGCTTGTCTGCATCCTCCATTCTAGTTTTTTTTTTCTCTTGGTATCTCATTTTCACATACCGAAGTTCACATTTCTACTGTGTATCCTTGAATTCGTCCTTTGAACTGCATGTCATCGTCAATTTTGTGCTTTGCTGTGAATTATATTGGCTGAGGTATTTGTTTTACTATGAAATATGAGAACCCTGATTCTTTGACGGCCTTGTGAGTTTTACAAACTAACAAGGACTTTCAATTAATTCTTATCTTTTACTACCACCCACATGCGTCTTCCATGCCAATGTACTTGCCATTTTAGTTGCCACTGCATTCCTTTTCTCTTTTAGCAGTTCACTTCTCTTTCATTTTCTGTCTCTTCTGGTGTTATTTTCCTTTACAATGTGTTGTGTGACTTTTTGCTGAACTTGTAGTTCAACTTTAAAATAGTTTTATATCTTCACTTGGAAACTTCCCACCTTTTTGTTTTCTGATTTTGCGTCGTCAACTTCAAAAACATTACACTTTCCCATTTTTGGACTTTCACCTGAAATGTGCAAAATTTTGCATCTCAATTGAACCAAAATACACATCTTATATATGCAATTTTTTTGCAGCCCAAATATTCAAAATATGTAAAACTTCACACCTACCACCTCCATAAAAAACTTAGCACATACTACCTTCAAAAACTTTGAACCTACTACCTTTAAAGTTTTGCACCTCCACTTCCAAAAATTTGCACTTACACCTTAAAAAAAATTTACTCTCACCTTTATAAACTTGACACCTCCAATTTTTGCTACTCAATTAAGTGACCTCAACAAACTTTGCACATCTTTTACCAAGCAGCGAAAGAAAATTCACACCTTTCCGATTTTCAATTTAAGACAAAAATGAACATTTGCAAAGCCCATACCTCAGCAATTGCACCTCATTGTAAATTTCTGGTAGTATCTGTCACCTTCCTCTCAAAAATGAGCTAGCATACTCCCCTTTACACTGCTACTATGCAAATGCCAGGAACCTTTCTCTTTTCAACACTTCGATTCAATATGCCAATTTTCAATTCACAACTAAGTTTTGGAAACAGCTATCACGTTACCTTCACAAAGGAGAAAGTGTGTTCCTCCTCTTTTTACAGCTACTATGCAAATTTGACAGAGTTAAATGCTCTACTAACTACACTTATCCTTGCTATTTACAACTTATCGCTCATATGCTTCTAGTCCTACCTGTGTGCTCACTTGCACACTTATTATCACCATCTTCTTTGCTCCAGTCTTTAGCAATGGTAGGGCTTCATTGGATCACCATATACAAATGTTTCTTGCACCTTTTTTGAAGCTCTTGCGGCTTATTTTACCTTTGTTTGTGATGTTGTGGATGATGCATGGACCTTGCCCCCAAATTCAGAGCTTTCTTTAATGGACCCTGTATCCTCTTTTCATATTGTAAACTTGCAGTCCTACATAAAACTCCTTCACCATCAGATCTCTGTCATACTACACTCTTTAATGCCACTTCTGAACTTCCTGTTTCCATTGTGAGATCAAACTCGCCTCATTCAGACAAATCAAATCTTCCAGTCTGCTCTTCATAGGCACTCTCTCTTTGAACCTAGTGCTATCAACCAAATGGAATGGTGTTTGTTCTATTGTTCTACAATTGATCCTTTATGTGGAAACCACTATTAAATTAATATTTAGATTATTTGTAAATGGTCAATAGTGTAATTTATTAGTTTAGTTTATTTCCTTTCTTTAGTTCTGCTTTGTTTCTTTTTAGAAACTTTCGACATTCTGTAATTTTAGAAACTCTTTGTAAATTATCTATAAAGAGATTTCATCTCTTTCATTTATATACAATTCAGAGATTTACCATTTTAACCACTGTCAGTTTCCATTCCTTCCAATCATCTCTGTTGACATTCCTATTTTTTGCGAGAATTTTTTCAGCACTTTGTTAAATGCCTTTGTCTGCCCATTTGCTGGTGGATGGTATGAGGTACTCTTGTGCTGGGCGATCATAAACTCATGGTTAGCAGTTCAATAGATTTATTAAAAAATGAGTATCCTAGTTGCTTACTGTCGTGGGCATCCAAGCATCGTAACTTTTTACTGTGCAATGGAGGAGTTCATAGTGGGTTTCATAACTACATTATATTTTCTACCAAATACAAATTGAAGTAGGTAGCAATAGTATGGAGGTACGGAGATACCACCACTGTTTTATTGCACAGATGTGTGGCTTTATTGTCCTCCTTTTGTGGTTAGTCGCCTTTGGAGTGACTTATGGGAATGAATGCAGCACTCTACAATGACGTGGTTAATCATAAAAGGTCATTTTTCTTCCAAAAATAATGTCTATAGATTGAGCATGAAAGTTCATAGTCGTAGAAGCTCAAGTATGTTGAGATTGTCACTTCCGGTTTAGATGTCTCATTATTTATGGAACGAATATGAAGACCGCTGATTTTAACAGGCTTGCAGATCTCTCAGGTCAAAAGCCCTTAATGCAAATAAGAGATCCAAAACTAATCAATCATATCCTTTCTGTGCTTTCACAACAAAATTATGATAGTTACCAGTCATGCATATCAAAAATAGAAAATATGATGCAGTATTGGACAGGTAGTAAAAATCAAACAAATATTTGAGAAACTAACCCTAAGAAGCTTTAGCCACACATGATCTTCTTAGGCCAATAAACTAACAAAACTAAATGTCACCTCATTGCATGCAGTTAAAATGGAGCCATTTTACAACAAGCATGTTGGTTGTGAATACGTTGATACCAAAACAAAATTTTCCATGAAAATTATCTTAGTTTTGGACAAGATTTCCTGACAGATTAATTATTGAACTAATGGAAAATGCAATGCTCACACATAATTTCACTATAGTTAATATAGAGAAAAATGAGATAAAAATATTTTCATCCTTCTGGAAAATGGAACATTGACATAAGAAGCATTCACACCATACATGGCTATTAGCAGGGTAGTCTGCTTGGGAATATATAGTGGTCTTTTATCGAGGAAAAGTAACTGTTTGTATAAAATTGAATGTCACATGGTTTATTTGTATGCGTATTCATTGAGATATGATTAAAATATACATGATTTCTAACCTCCTGTACCCTTCATTGCAGATAAATAATCTAGGAACAAATAAAAGGAAGCCCACTATAGATTATACAGTGGAGGATTACTCTTTTTTTATGTCCAACAACTTCGAAAAAGCTTATCATTTGTCTCAACTATCACATCCTATACTGAAAGCATCAGGAGATGGAAACATCGTGTTTATTTCTTCTGTTGTTGGTGTTGTAGCCATTCAATCTGGTACCATTTTTGAATTCTAAGGGTAATTTGCTTTCCCATAAATTCACAAGTTTTGATTCTTATATTTCAATTGAAAACTATATCTGATGAATTGACAAGAATGGATAAAATTATGTTTTCTTTTTTCACTGAATGCTGATTTGGGACGGATAGTTTCATTCACTATAGGAGCGATTAATCAAATTACAAAAAATCTTGCATGTAAATGGGCAAGTGACAAGATACATGCTAATTCTTGTTGGAATTAACCACAACTACTAACATTTACTCCTTCGTAGACCACTTCCTGTCCAACACTGTCAACTTGTCTTTTCATCCCCTGAAGCGTGTGAAACAAGTCCACCTTATTTCAATCTTCTTCTCATGTTCTATGCATCAAGACATTTTTTGAGAATGAATTAATTGTGTAATCTGATCTCTCGCTCTCCATGAGCTGTTGGGAATTAATTGCAATTAAATGTTTTTGTTTTGCCTCCATTTGTTGGGCATATATGTAGAGTTTAGTTAGTTCATTTTGTAAGGGTTTTTTAATGCCTTTAAAAAAACAGAGAGTAGACACTTGTTTTGCTACAGCAACAGCTTGAGCAACCAAAACAGGGGAGTTTGATTTTCATGTTATATTCTGTATGTATGAAAAGAGCAATAGCTCTGTTTTTGTCTTTTGATATTAAATAGTATATGTTTTAAGTGATAGATATAAAATTATATCTTTTGAATATATCTGTGTTTTATCTTTGCACTCTGTTTTTGGGTTTTGTTTTATCCTCTGCCTCTCCCCTTCAATTCTATGTCACCGTGGTATACTAAGACTCCACTTGTAAAAAATTTCTCTCTCCACACCCTCTCCCTCGTGTAATGACACAAAGTACACATTTCAGTGCTCTGATTAAATATGTTAACCATGTAATCTTATCTATTTCTGTCAAAGTATCTTGCACAAGTGTTTGTTAAGTTATATTTTGCATGGTGCATAGGGTATGTTACACTACAGAGTGCAGATGATACTAGAAACATAATTGGTATTAATTTATTTGAACTTTCTGTCTGATTAGCTGGTCCTTGCTTGGGTGTAAAAATTTCTTATATTCGTTGTACATCCTCCATTAATTTTGGATGGTGATGATATCTTAGCCTGTAACCCATATTTGATTAATATAATCTCAAGTTTGCTGGAGTAGAATACTTACATACAGGCTAAAACATTTCAAATATTATATTTCAGGTTATCAGTATAAATACTGGTGGTTGTGGAATTTATTCTTTTAGGCTCAGCTTGTTTTCAAATAAGATCTACAGGTGAATGTTTAGCTTATGTTAAATGGAAGATAAGGTACTACATTTTTTAAGCTGAGGAAGAAATTATTCAAAATTTGAAGTGGTAAAAGTATTCCCCACATAGATAGCAATGTTTTAATGCAAATCCAGCATCATCCTTGTAAATATTTTGATTCCCAGTGAAAAATGAAGTTATATTTACAAATTTGAATATTCATTAGATGGTATATCACATTCCTTGTATTTGCAATGAAGTGTGATTTCGTTGCAAGATCTTTTGTTATATCTTGAAAATGGTCATATTATTGTTCAATCCTATTAGATTTTCTGCGATGATTTTTTCTTCCACTTCTTGAAAATTTTAATTTTTGTGCAGATATTAAAAGATGAAGAATTTGTGGGAAACATCCTTAATTATACTACCTTGAATCGAATAGCCAAGCCTCAAGAAGTTTCCTCTCTCGTAGCTTTTCTTTGCCTGCCAGCTGCTTCATATATTACCAGTGTTCCACGGGGATGCGTCCCCTCGGAAAAACCACCCGTTTCCGAGACGGGGACGTTTCAGAGACGGGGAGATGCCTGGGAAACGTCCCTCCGCCGTCCCCCCGTTTCCCCGCCGTCCCCCCGTTTCTCCGCCGTCCCCCCCGAAGTCCCCCCGTCCCCTCGAAGTCCCCTTCTGGGAGACTTCAGGGAAACTTCTGGGAGACTTCCAGAAGTCCCCTCCACCCAAGGAAACTCCAAGGAAACTTCTGGGAGACTCAAGGGAAACTTCTAGGAGACTCCAAGCAAAATCTGGGAGACTCGAAGGAAACTTCTAGGAGACTTCCAAAGGCATGAGGCCATTAGCCTGGAGCCATTTACTATTAGCATTTACTATTTTGTACTCTATTTTTGAAGTTTGAACATTGATGATACAGGGATAATTTATTGTAATTATGATTCATGAATCATGATTATGAAACTCAAATTATGAAATGATATATCATTGCAATGTGTTATTGTGTTTAAACTTTAAACTTTTAAGTTTTAAGTTTTGTTTTTATGTGTTAACTTTACTTATTCCTTAGGCTTCTACAGTTATATAATTATATTATTATACATCTTTTTATAACTAATTTTTAAGTACTATATGTATTTCAGCGCCGCTCCCCCACCACCCCCCCGCCGCCGTCCCCCCGCCGTCCCTGCCCCCCGTCTCCCATCTCGGAAACGCGTCCCCCACCGTCCCCCCGTCCCCGTCCCCGAAACTCCGTGGAACATTGTATATTACTGGTTAGGTTATCTCTGTTGATGGGGGATGACTGCAAATGGCTTCTATTCAAAATGAGAAAGATGAATCTGGTGGCTTTCTCTAGTTATTCTCTTTCTTTGAGCTTCTTACGCAAATTTATGTTATTTATTACAAAATATGACAAATTGCCTTGCATTCATACGCATTAGAGTAGGGGTTGGATTTGATACATTGTTAAAGGGAAGAAAATTGTCATTTGTACCCAATTTTAAACTGTTTTATTCTAGTGTCTGGTATGTTATCTTTACACGAACAAGGTGGTGTTGGATAAATTTTCTTTTGGAATTACATCTTAAATGAATAATGGGTTAATGAGAAGGATTCAGAATGTATAAGCAATTTTAATTTTCTCTTTTCTACAAACTGCTTGGCCTCATTATTATAACTTTTAAATGGGGCATTACTGTCAATTTTATGGTTTTGAGTTTTCCTTGTGATTCATTACGCCTCAAATTCTTGATAAATCTTAATTACAACAGGATCACAATTGTGCATCTTAGTCTTGATTTTTTAGAGGATCAGTTACAAATCCTACTGACAAAGCCAATACTAGAGATGAATATTTATGAAGCAAAGTACAAATTGAATTTGGACCTCAATAAAAAATGTGGATACTTTGAAGGAAAATTCACCGATAAACATAGCACATACTTGCTAAAGAAGCTATACATGAGGACTAGTTTTAAAGAGGTTGTTAGTAATATCATGAAATTGTTGAATTGTGAATTTTGGGGACAAAAGGTCTTAAGCACTTAGATGTTTTGGATTATCACGATAGTCTTATCGAGAAAGGCAAATAATTTAGTGGTAATAGTATTCTTGCACAACCATTGCTATCACATTGTAACTCAAGCATGTACTTGCTAGGAAAAAGTTTTAGCGAGTTTTTATCATGTCATGTTGGTAAATATAATTGCCCTATTGTCTTTGAATTCTACCCTAATTATATATATATATATATATATTTAAAAGCTTACTTTAGGTGTGTGAGTGATAATTTTAGTTGTGGTAATTTTACAGATGGAAAACAGTTTTAGGAGAATATTTGAGTTGAGAATAAGGGAGATTAATGAGTGGGTTGATTGATACATCTAATTCTTAACTTTAGTTTGTCAACTTCATAGTTCAATGAGAAACTCCATAGTTCACCAAAATATGCTAATGAGAGGGTTGTGTTGATAGAATTTGAATGATAACTTGTTTAAGTGCTTTGAGAGTTAAGCTTTTTAGTAAAATTAGCTTCAACTTATGCAAGAATATGATAGTGAAAATGTTTGGCAAGAAAAATATTTATTCTCAAATTCCACTAAGCCCATTGGAAAAGTGAAATGGTAGAAACTTTAGAGGAAACATGTGCATGTGCTTTTGGGAAAATGGTTATGATAAGTATAAGGTGAGGATAAGAGTCTTGAAAAGTAAAATGCTAAAATATATTCACATTTATGATGCTTTGTGGGTGACCCACCATGTTATCAAGGGATTTGATCCCCTTGAATCATAAAATTTTCAAAGTTACAAATCTCTTTCATCCACTTTGGAGGATTTAGACAAGTTAGCCTTCAATGAAGGAGAGAATACAAGCAAAATTGATGAAAGAAAAAGAGCTAAATAATGTGATAACATGTGTCATTCTACCCATTTTAGAATATAACTCTGAGCTCTAACAAACTATGGGTTCAATCAATACCATCTCTCTCCCTCCATTTAGACAAGTTAGCCTTCAATGAAGGAGAGAATACAAGCAATATCGATGAAAGAAAAAGAGCTAAATAATGTGATAACATGTGTCATTCTACCCATTTTAGAATATAACTTTGAGCTCTAACAAACTATGGGTTAAATCAATAGCATCTCTCTCCCTCCCTCTCTCGTGGTGGTAACTAGGATGATAATAAGCAAAGGAAAAGGTTAATAGGCAGCACTCCAATCAATCAAGTTGATTTTCCCTCAAATGTTGGGGGAGGATGACAATGAAGGTACAGATCTCAATTTTTTTCAAGGAATTTGGCTGCAAGCAACTCTATGGTAGATGTTATGTTTCAAGATGTATGAGGTGCTCATTAAGAGTCCTAAATATATTTAATTTGAACTTAAGTGGATGGTATAATACCTCTATCTCTAAAAGATAATTAAGTTGTTAAATTTCTTACAAATTAATTTAAATAATAGTATATTTAAAAAATATATTATACTTATTAATTTTATATTTTTATTTAATAATATATAATATATAATATATAATAATAAATATAAGATATATATTATATAATTAAATTGTATAAATAAAGACTAAACATATATTATATGTACTTTGTATTTTTTATATTATAATATATAATATTGATAGTGTACATTTTTTTTTGATACGCAAGATTTTCATTATATTAATTAGGAATAAGAGTTTTAACAACAGATATCAACCGACCAGTAACCATCATTCGACAATTAATGCCAAAAAGTTGAACCAGACCATGAATGACTACCACCAGAACGACCAAACCCAACCAACCAACTAACAACAAAACAATCGCCATGCCACCACAAAAACCGGAGCTGCGACTGGATAGCAAAAAGAAAACCCTAACCTACAACACCAAAATTTGATCACCAACCACTTACATAAAATGATTAAGTTTAGCAAAATCCTTGAATTCTCTTTTCCAGTCCTCGCCATCTGCTGCCACCATCCCAAAGAATTGCTTTAAAAACTTTATCGCCACCACCATGACCATCCTGTGCTTCATGAGTTCAGGACCACTCAGGTCAAGAAGGAACGAATATAATTTTATGGCTTCGTCTGTCTCCAACAAGGTCTCCAAGTCGCAAGGATGCAAACGCCTCTCCCAGCTACCACCGCACTTAGGACTTCATTAATTCCTTCCACCAGGTCCTCTCGAAACATTTTTTCCATTAGCACCTTTGTCTTGGCTTTTTCAACTTGGTTATCCAGAAGAGAAGCTAAGAACCGAGACGAGATATGCAAATTATCGCGTCCATACTCCTTATTCGCCAAATGCCCAAGACCCAGGACCATTTTCGTCGCCACCACCACTAGAGGGTCATTTTTAAGTAAAATTCGTTTCAAGCGTTGATCCGTCACCTCTCGAAACCAAGCCTGCCGCGCTGACGATTGTAAGGATATCGGGGTATCTGCCCCAAATTTCACCACCCCATCCATCGACACCTCTATCACAAATTGGGAACGCTTGGCCATCGAAGCCCAAGCACCAAACACCCACAACCAGAACACGAAAACACACCATCAACCGTCGGCAAAAGGAAGAGAAAACCACTTTCATCAGCCTAAAAAGCCAGCTCGTCTTGGAGTGAAGCCAAGTACGGAATAACTGCCACCCTTCCAAATAAGGCTCCACCAAATGTGTTGAGGCCAACGAAGGACTAAAGATCTTTAAGGTGAATGCGAGCAAGCTGTCATCGGGGCTCGCATTTGGAGTTGTTGCTGATCTTACTGCATTGACCGTTATGGCCGAGTCTCCTTCAATCTCAAGTTTCATAACTTTCCTCCATTTACATTCAATTAGTCTGAGATATAATGCATTGAATTCTGCAATATTATTAGTATCTTTTGGAAGAGGAACTGCTAACTTACCAATGGTAAACCCCTTGTGATCTCTGATTATGCAACGTGCTCTCGAAGGGCCAAGATTTCCTTTGGAAGCCCCGTCGAAATTTAATTTCAGCCAACCTTCCTGTGGCGGAAACCGAACTGCCTTTTTTCTCTTAATAGAGGAATCATCATAATTTCCTAAGGGGGAATTTTGAGACCTGACCAGTTGAATCTCATTCTGCCATCCCATTCTGTAAAAATCCCCTTAGTGTTAAGTTTCAAGGCCAACTTACTATTTATGTTCTCCACTATGGAGCTTTCTACCAAATTAAGCACCGATTCTACAAAACGAGCTTTATTATCAAAAGTTCTTCTGTTTCTTTCTTTCCGAATTTCCCATTCCAAGACTGAAGGGCTGATTTCCCAAAGGTAGTTAAAGTATATTATATTGTGTTTAAAAAAGCTCCAGTGAAAGTTTCATCAAGTTTTAATTATATTCTTCGTTGAAGAAACCAAGCCACATCCTAGAACATGGAGGGACTGATACCTATAGCAATAGAATCCCCAATATACCATGTCATCTATCTATTGTTATCTTCCTCTCTATCTCTATCACCTATTTTCTTGAAAGTTTGAAAAGTGAAAATATTATTCACAAATATAGAAATGCTAAATAGAATCTTATAATGAGACTAATCTTCAAATGATTTGAACTTCTTGGACATTGGCAAATCTTTGCAGTTAGTTTTGTGTATGATACCAGAAGTTCAAATCACATGTTTTCCAAATTTTCAACCCCTTATTGGAAGAAATTTAGTCAGAATGTTTGTTGTAGTTTGGCTCTCCTAATGGCTGTAACACGATATCAAGATATACATTCTGTTTTTCATTATTTGATAGAGGTAGGATTTACTTAAGTAGACAGCATTGAACTTTCCCAGGTACAGTTGGATCAAAATGAGATCTTCATTCTCTTTAAGGTGGCTAGGGGCAGTTGTTGGGCCAAATGCCATTTAGCAGTTCATAATGGCCATCTATTACTGGAAGAGCTGTTTTCTTAATTATTGGATTCTTGCTTGTAGTCTTGACTAAATTAGCCGATTGCTAACTTGATTAATCTAATTTTGGATCATTCCTGCATAGATATCAACATTTTTTCACTTGGTACATAATTAAAGCTTTAAATCCTTAAAAAATCTGTGGAAGATACAGCCAGAAATGAAATGCAATAGAAGGTAAATAGCAAAGTCTCTAGGCTTGGCTCAGCTGGTGAGACTCGGAAGTCAAGTTCAATCAGCGAGGAAGGCAAGCAAGGTTTGCTTGTTTTCTATAACTTGGCCAAACTTGAACAAGCTTAGCTTCAAAATTGTTTTTTGAAGAATCCAAAATTTTATGCATTTTTTATTTGCCACCCCTATTGATGAATTTAGGTGCTCAGAGCTTTTGACCCTTGCCAAGTTTCAAGTCACACATTTTGCTAATTCAGCTGACTTAACTATCTGATATTGGCATTTGATTTTCATTACCAACCTCCAATGAGGATTGGGTATTTGTGTTAAACCAACCTGCTATACTCTTCCTTATACAAGTGTAATGATGTACACATACATCTACAAGAAGATTAATGGCAATAATACTTCACCATAGAAAAATAGGAAATACAGAATTCATTGCAGGGTCTCCTGGTTTCCCCTACTTACCACTTAATGGTGTACCAGATCTCCAAAAATTCTTCTTTTTGGATCAAAACACAAGATGAGCATTCTGGGCTCTCCAACTGATCAACTGAAAGCCATCAACTAAGGTGTGCAAATGATGAAACAGAAATACACTCTCAAAATCTCAGAGAAAACATCAAATGACAATAGTTATAGTAGAGTGTTGCATGGTAGCCATGTTCATAGGAAAATGAACTAGGAGGCTCATAAATCTGCGGTATCTTTAGCCAAAAAATATGAAAGAAAAGAAGAAAAAATCGACACAGAATTATTTCCAGAATCCAAACAAATATCCCAAATAAGTTAGAAACTTTTTTATACAGAATTTTTGATTTAGGGTCAACTAAACTTAGAGAGAACAAATGAGTATTGACCCAACATAGAAAAAAAGAGAGAAAGTATGTTTTTTAGTGTGGAGCTTTTTAGCTATTGTGGAATATAGAATGAAAGTAATCACTTTATCCCTAACCTTCTGAGAATACCCAGAGTTGACGTTAGAATAATAAAGCTACAAAATTCAACTGCTAGCTAAAGGGAAGTCCCGATAAATATTGTATAAATGCATTCATTTTCCTGAAGTGGTACACTATTTTTGAGAGAAAATGGCTTGAATGAGTGAGAAACCCTCGAGTGGTGTAACATATGTTTATAAACCTCGTGCAGGCAGTTTCCTTCATCCTCAAGTCTGCCAGGATGTCTTCACTTAGGATACACTTCAAGAGGTGGATTCCTTCTATCCATATTGACGTGTATCCTCCTCATTAGTTGCAAATTTTGAGTCCAGAAGTGTCCTCCAGAGCCGCTACTACATGTTTTAGGATATTTATGTCTGGCTATAGTAGTTTCTCTTGTGCTTCTTCCTTCTCTCACAATGATATACTTTAATTTTTCATTTTTTTGGAGTATAAGCTAGCCTTAACCAATATCACTGTTCATGCCACCTCTTTTTTGCAGCATGAACTAGGAAAAGGAAGTCACATTTTGTGTAAGATATGAACTAAAGACATTCGAAGATGTTAAGCTGGTAGTAGTCAAATTTCATGTACTGTCAGATTGGTCTATTCTGTTCGGATTTGATCTAATTGCTTGATTTGATGATTGTTAGCATCCCTAACTTTGAAACATCATTTCTATTTTTCTTTTCAAGAAGCAGGTTCCAAAAAAGAAAATCTTCTGAGATTATTTCAAGAAGATTGCAATGTCTTATAGAATATAGCATTATTCTTTTTGTGATATGTTTTTCCCACCTATGTTTGACTTTCTTTTAAAACTTTGATATGTAAAGCTGAGTGTTCAATTCTATGTTTTGATAAAAACTACTTTCTAAATCTGTATTCTTTTTGCTCAGAGTTGTGCATTATTAAATCAATTGACTTCTATTATGCCAAAATTCTCTTCTTTTAACTGATTGGAATGTTCTATGTTTTAGGTGCAAGCAGAATCCCACTGTGAATGACAGTCGAATCAAAGAGGTGTGTATGCACCACTGCAGTCGTCTCTTCCTACCTTGAACTGACATTCTCTATTCTGTGTCTTGTCTTCTTAGGAGGTTAAGTTAATGACTTGACTGGCTTCGTCAGGATTTAGAGTATGAGCTAAACCTGTGAAACTAGCTTAAATTTCCAAAATCTATTTTAGCACTTCTTTCAAAGAAGAATTGAAGATTATAGCACTGCCGAGAGGTTCAATCTGAGGGGAAGTATTTTGCAGTATTTCTCTTGATTGGTGCTTGGAGTAAGGGCCTATCTTGATCTGCCTTTGATTTGGTAGAGGGGGAGCCTGAATCAGAGCATTGAAATTAAAATAATATTTAGGCTCTCTCCTGGTTTGATATTCATTAAGATGAATGGGATATATAGAGGTTGAACATTGCACTATAGTAGAGCATTGAATTTCAAAATTTTGATTGGATGTTCTTTTCTACCATTTGGGTGTATATCTCATATCTACTTTGGTTTGATTTCAGTCCTTTGTGACATAAATTTTAAGATACCATCCATTCAATAGGGTGCAAAAGAACACCTGTTCGCTCACCTGCGATGATATAAAGGAAACAATGATTCAAAGAAACCCTAAACATCCCTGCTACAACCTTGGAAAACATGTTTGTTTCTCTTTAACCATAAGAACCCGAGGATCTCTATTGGGAAAAAAAGCCAAAATTTATCAAAGAATGTTGAGGATTGAATGTTGAACTTAGCACTATGATAAAATAAAAATTATCAGATTCCAAGAGCATGATCTAAATATTTAAATTGTTATATCAAACAATTTATTCCCACAACTTATGGATGTGGGGAGAGCACTCTCTCTTGGTCAAGTATTGGTATTATCTCCTTCAACACCCTTTTTGAACTTCTCAATATTTGGCTTTTGTGGGTTTGACTTCTAAATCTTCCTCTCCAATTTTGGGAAGATTACAGCTATGAGGCGATTGGCAATGCAATTGGTCATTTCTTGAAGGTCAACTCTACTACTTCCTACATGGGTCACTTTATGTTTGCGCGTAGTCTAGTGGACGGTGGTATCTCCAAGCCTTTTCATGGGGAATTGTTTTGGCAGTGGGGAATAGGCCTTGGACTTAATTGTTTGACTATGAGGGTCTCCCCTTCAAATGTAGATAATTTTTTGTTAATGACTACTTAGCTTTTGATTGTCCACTATCTCAAGCACAAGGGTGCAACGATGTGGTGGGAGAATGCCCGTGAAGATCACTCGACAATTAATGTTTTTAATTCTTTGGTTGATGGTTCTTCTTAAGATGACAAATCTTCATAGGATGTTGGATCTTCTTGTCCAACTTTAGTTTCTCATGCGTTTGATGCAACTCTAGTGAGTCTCCCTCTAGTTGCTCCTTTAGCTCCTTTTGATGAGTCCCACCCACCTTCTATTTTAATTGCTCAGTTTGCTATTCTATTGGCTTCATATCACCTTCAACTTGCCCTTGTGGTGTTTGCTCGACAATCTCTTTATGTTGCACCTATGGATGGACTCTTTGTGTGGAAACTCTCTCCCACTTCTAGATTTGAGGACTTTGATGATAACATTTCTTGGGTAGTTATACAAAGAAGAAAGGTTATCCTGAACCTATCTCCTTATCTCATACTAGATGAAGAGTGCCAGATTGAGTAGGGTTGGGTTTGGCATTGTTTAGGTTGGATCCCTAGGTATTCTCGTTTCATTTATTTTGGTTGTAGTTGTGTTAGTTTGTGCTTGGTAGCTTAGACATAGTTGGGTCTTACTCCCTTCTAGGAGGCCATTGTATTTGTCTTTGCCTACATGCTTGCTTTGTAATAGGGTTGGGACCATTGTTTTCCATTTTATTTTAATAAAAAACAATTTATCCCCACATGTCTAACATTTTTTTTGCCATATTCTACTCATAGTTAGAACATTGGATAATTACTTTCCATAGTAGCTTTAATCATAGAATAAATATTTTTTTGTGAATTAGGTAGCCCAATCTTGGACCTAAGAATCTCTAATTAGATTTAGGTAGTTGATTGTTATCAATAATTTGGCCAAAAGCTTTGACGCCTTTGTTGTACCAACTGAAAATAAAACACCCTCTTTGTAGAGCCAATAACTTATCACTAAGTTCCCAAAGAGTAAATCAACTAACCCAAGACCCTTCTATTCAGGCTTTCCTTGAGGAGATTAATTTTCTAAGATTTATTGCTAAAGAGACTTAATGATCCACTTAACAATAAGAGCCATCCCTTGCAAATATACATTCTTAAGCTCCATATTTGAGCATTCTTGGGGGAGTACAACCAAGAAGAGGAATAGTATAAAGAAAAGAAGGAATAAAGATTTTGACAAACTTAGAACTTGCTAGCAATGAAGTAATTAGCTTATCATTTAGAAAATTTCCCAATGACTTTGTTCATTGCCCTAGCCCATATGACTTTCAAGGAGGGAGCCAAAGAAAAAGCAATTCTAGGATATATCAGATGCCTTCTAGGACCACTCTACTCCCAACCCCTATTAACTAGCCAATCTAAAGGATCCTCTTTCCAATTCAATACTACTTATTTATGGATAACTACTTTGGACCTAGAAGCATAATAGTAAATTGTTGAAGTTATTCTCTTCCAAAACAAGGAAAATGTAGTATCATTAACAAATTGACATTAAGTTGAACAATCATTATTTGGGACCCAAATTGGAGTGCCTTTAAACATAATGTGAAAGCTTAAAGCTTCAACAACTATCACAAATAGTGAGGGAGTAAGGGAATACCCTTGTTTGATAGACATTTGATAGGATTAAGGAGAGGACAAAACACCATTAACACTATAGCTTGATTAGAGACATCATGAAAAATAACTTCAATATATCCACAAAAGAACCTTTAATAACATATAAGTTGAACCTCCACCCAATCATCTCTTACTTTTTCAAAATCAATAAGGAATAGACCTCATGATTAAACTTCCTTGCGTAATGCATACCCTCTCAACTAGTAATAAGATTTTCTAAAATAAATTTACCTTTGACGATCCCCATTTGAGTTGAAGAAATTGAGAAGGAAAGTAAATCCTTCAACTTCATGGGAATCATTTTTGCAAAAATCTTGTAAGAGGCATTTAAAAGGTTTATTGGTCTCTAGTTCTCAATTATGATGCCATCTCTATTGGTAGTGATATGCTACATTATGCCTTTGTTATTATCTTTTCCTAAGTAACAATAGAGATAACTTCATTATGCATATTCAATAAGCAAGGATCAATCCAATTCTCTTTAGATCTTTAAACTTATAGAGGTAGACCACTAATATTGGGAGCCTTACTAAGGGAGCTAATGACAACCTTAACCTCATTCAAAGAGAGACTCATCTAATGTTCAAGCCATGTAATTATCAATTTTCTTAACAATATCCTTGTTATGAGTAACTAAGTGATTTTTCCCTTCAAATGTAAATTAAGTCATTGTAAAAAGTCATAAGTGTGTCTTAGATTTGACTTTTATGTACAATAGTTGAAGAAAATTTTGAGGTATGGATAATAAGGTTACAAAGATCTCCTTAAAGACCCCTCTTTAGCATCTAACAAACATTTTTTAAGATACTTAAAGAAAATGATCTCTTTTATTAGTGTCTTTATCAAATTTAACCCTCATAATGTTGAAGAATATTTTGGGGTATGGATAAAAGGTTACAAAGATCCCCTTGAAGACCCTTTGTAGCATCTAGAGAATATTATTTAATATACCTAAAGAAAGATGCCCTTGTTTACCATTGTCTTCAATAAATTTAACCTTCAAATAGTTAAAGAAAACTTTGGGGGTATGGATAATATGGTCACAAATCATCTTGAAGACCCTCTTTAACATCTAACAAACATTTTTTATTATAATAAAGAAAGAAGCCCTCAATGTCTTTCCCATACATTTTCATTTTTTTTACAAGAGTTGACAAATTGTAGCCCAATTAGATATATCTGATTTCTCTCTCCCTTTAGCTTGGTGTAAATTCCAAAGGCTTTGAATACCATTCAAACATAACTCATTTCTCAACAATGAAACATTAAGCTTAAAGAGGTCTTGAAAAGGAGATTTAGCTTGCATTGGCACAAAATCAGAAAAAAAGAACATTCAATATGACGATGAGCAAAGAGAGAGAATGAGATAACATTAACAACATTCTTATTAGCAAGAGGTGTAATGAGATTACTTTTGGGGTCAAAATACAATCTATTCAATGTATAAAATACTTTTCTTTTGTCTTTTTACATGTTAGTTCAAGAGAATATGACTCCTTTACTATTATACTTACAACCACCAATAGGGTCAACAAGAATGAGATCTCTTAAAATTGGTTGTAAATAATAGTTCATTCCCTTTCTATTCAAATTTATTATTGCCTCAATTATTGTCTTTATTCCACCATATTAAAATAATCTCCCATAACCTAGGGAGCCTTAGGAAAACTTGAACAAAGCCACTTCCATTAGCCAACCCTATCTTTGTGGTTATTAGAAGCATATATAGAAAATATACCATATTTCTTACCATTGACAATAATAATGACCTTAGCAACCATGGAACAAGAAGAGAACCCATTCTCCACAACATTGTTGGCTAATTAATTACTCAATAAAGTAGCAAACATC
The DNA here is from genome assembly GCA_007258455.2 of Sequoia sempervirens. Lineage (NCBI taxonomy): Eukaryota > Viridiplantae > Streptophyta > Pinopsida > Cupressales > Cupressaceae > Sequoia > Sequoia sempervirens. The sequence continues at coordinate 68,482 of VDFB02259590.1, read as the reverse complement.
TATTTCCTTTATTGTGGGTAGAAGCAAAAGCAAGAGCTACATGCCAAATGCATTTTTAAACACACTCCAAAGAGAAACCCATAGATTTAATTTATTGTTGAAAAGAACAATGCAACATACTCTTCCCATATGAATGATTGACGAAGTAGATATGATATTAGTTTGTTGGTTTTAGAAGTTAGGTTGAAGCATTGGAACATTATTTAAAAAAGTTTGACCTAATCAAGTTGATAATGAAATGGGACAATTATTGTAAGAAAAAAATATTTCACAAATAGCATTGTTGTGTGATTTTTGTTTTTTAAATGTTGTGGAAATTTTATGTCAACTCCTTGCAAAGGTCAATTTTAGATGTGCAAAAGGACCTAACAAAAAATATTTTCGGCATATGTCTCAAACCCTCTTGGATTCCAGTTGACAATCTTCACTAACAATTACAAAATTTGGAAGGACTTGTTCAAGGGGAGCACCCCTTTCTCTACACCAGTTCTCAAAGCTTTGAGGAAGCTTAACACCATTTTGCTAGTCTTATTTTGACAATTGATTTAAGGACTTAGTTCACTCTCCTCGTGGGTCTAGGCCCCCCATCATCATGAGAATCTTCAATAAACCTAGGTCTCTTAACATAATACCCTTTAAGAACTATCTTAATCATAGAGGGGGCACTTTGAATCACTCCCACGTTAGAAGGCCTAAAACTAATTTTTCTTTTCTTAGAATCATCATTTTCTATTAGTAGAAATGGATGGATTATCCTTTAGAAGGTTGCTTGAAATTAAAAGACAAGAAACTAAACCTCATAGGAAAGGAAAGAATTTAACATATATATCTTATTTGCTACTTTTGTTGAAATGAAATGGTGATTGTTTTAACTTTATAAAAGAATAGAAACATAATAATGATTGAGAATTGCACCAACTATTAAAAACCCTAAGAAACCTTTAATCCAACCCATTGAAATTAATGTTAAAGACTAAGCACAAACAAAATAATGAGCTAGGTTTGTACCCCCTCTTCCCTCAAATTGTTGGGCAACACATCCAATACTCTTGGAGATGGATGAATGGTAGAATCATGTCATTCCCTTCTACTTTCCCTTCTATTTTAAGATTACGGTAATTATAACACTCGATGTCATAAGTATATTACCAACTAATTCATCCAAGAAAATCAAGAAAAGGAGCAACATTGTAGGTGTGGATTTCTATCTATTTATAATTCTCTTGTTCATCTTAAAAATTGTTGTCGTTATCTGGCCCTCCCATAAGAGCCCCAACAACATTCAGATTGGTTTTCTTGTGATTATACCATGTGTCAGCTTAGTGTGCAATTCCCCTTGTAGTAAACTAGCACTTGCACCCAAAGGGGTGCAAGGGTTACACCGATAGAAAAATATATATAAGTAAACATGGAAAGAAAGTGTGGTTTAAAATATATACAATCTTGTTTGCAAAATATGCAAAATATTTTTAATACATATTTGAAGATTTAAAATTGAGTGACCTTTTAGTCTACAAATGCTTATTATAATATCAGATCAACCAAAGAAATTATACATTTTGAAAGAATGTAAGATTTACATAAACATGAAATAAATAAAAAATATGATCACATTTAATAATGTATGATTGTAGTTTAAATTTAGCACTGAAAAAAGTAAATGCTTCCTACATTAAAGATTGAATAAATATCGTTTATTCTTAATTCATGAAATAGATTCATTAATGACATTCATTACAAAGTTTTTGTTGGTATAGACTACAAAATGTAAAAAAATGACTTTTTCATCAAAACACACAAACAACCAAAATGATGAGACAAGTAGTCAAATATGGAAAAGTTCAAATGTCAAAGAGATCTAAAGACTATGGAAATCAAGAGCCATTATTTATGATGATGAGATAAAAACATGTTTTAAGCAAACGTTGGATTGAGGATAGATGTGAGTCATAGACTAACACAGACTAACACAGAGAGAAATACATGGAAATGGGATAACATCAACAAGTTAATGTTGATATACCTAAGTAGGTTATTGTGGTACATATACCAATTTTAAGGAATTGTCATTTTAAAGTTTTTTATTGCATTTGTTGAAGAGATGACAAAAATAATAATCTAGGTGCTAAGTAAGATGTGAATATGAATGAAGGCTTCAATGAAGATGAACTTAGTCAAGAAACATTTCTTTCTAAACTGCAACAAAATTAATTTCTTTTGTTACAACAGTTTTTATAATTGTACATTTATATTTTGACCAATACTTACAAAATAGTTATTAGAGTGTAGAATACTTTTCAAATTGCTTAATTCAAAGAAATAATTATCTTGTGAAAACTTCTCAATACCATTTTATACTTCATAAAATGATTGCCTTGAAAGAACATGTATCAAATCCTTCAATTCTTTTCCTACAAAATAAATATGAACTTGAAATTTCAAATTAACCATTCAAAAAACACACAAAAAGACACATATATTGTCATAAAAGAAGTTGAAATAATAAACCCACTTCAAAATTATAGTTCCTTTAGACATCACGACTCTTATGCTTCTTCCATTAGTTGATCTAATTCAACATATCCACTACTACAATTTAATTTTTCTCTTCTCCAAAAATAATTAAGATAAATTAGGTGTTCTAATTTTCTTTCTCATGAATTATTAACAACCATCATTTAAATTTTAAATAGCATAATATGTTGAAACAATAATTCCCAAGTTTTGTGTCTCTAGGTATGAAAGGGAAGAAAAGAAAATATATTAACATAATACCAAATTTAGATTTTCGTGTGCAAATGCTTTTCTCTTCACTATCGCAGAAAATGAGTGGTATCAGAAATTTCTGTCCATGACAAAATGGGCCAAACAAAGTAGATATATAAGTAGTGTTTTTAATTTCAAAGAAAGTTATTGAGAAAAAGTAGAAAAGGCGAGGAAAATGAAGAAAAGGAAATGATGTAGTCTATTATTTGCTGACAAAGGTGGCTAATTTAATAATAAATGACTATATAGTCAAGAAACCTTCCCTATTTGTTGGGATATTCTTATTCCACAGGTACCCACACAGGGAGAAGACACGTTTTAGGTCCATGAATCCCACGTTATGTTGAGCAGCATGTTCCACGTATTTTGTGTAGACGCCTACAAAAATATTGTAGTTTTGTTGTGTTCATTATGAATAGAGTGAATAAGCAGCTGCAGGCAGACTGGTGTGCAAACTCAATGAGAAAAAGCCTAGAGAAAGGCTGAAGAGAGAAGACAGGCTAGGTTAGAGAAAGAAATGCAAGAAGAAGAGAGAAAACAACATAAAGTGGTGGCTCGATTGGTAGAGGAATAGAGAGGGGATAAGAGATGAGAAATTGAAGGATAAAAGAGAGAGTAAACGGGAACTTGCTGCACAGAGGGAGACGGAAATCAAAAGGGAGAGGAAGCAGATACAAAACATCAAATAAGATACATGAAAAGAATAAGAGAGTGCCTAAGGATAAACCTCGAGCTGATGGAGACGAGGTGGGGAAGAGAGAAATCACTTAGCAAAGCTAAATTATTTAAAGGGTAGAGTGACCTATTCCTTGATTTTCTCACATTAATACATATCTAATGTCTACCTGTATGGCAGGGAGCAGCAGAGAGCTTGGATTACATACTAGACACCATTCCACCATAGCATTCAATGTAACCATATCTTTCCCTAAAATGCCATCTTTCATAAAGAAATGGCTTCAATTAACACAACCACCATCGCCACTTTAGTGGCTTAAAAGGTTAAATTTTTTAAAACAGTTTTAAAAACGATTTGAGAGCATTTAAAACAGAATCGCGGTGGTCTAAAAGCGATTACAGAAACTACATGTGTATAGCAATGAAAAATTTAGTATAAATATTGCTGAGAAATAATGGCGGAAAGTACCGTGGATTGTTATAATGCCTTTTGCTGGTATGGCATGTGTGCAGTCTCCTCAATTTGCTTCCACTCTGCTTCGTAATCTTGTTGAAAGCTATTTTGTTTATATGCATTCGATTCATTCTTTTTGTAGGCCTACTAGGCGTTGGTATACAGTAATTTGTATAAATGCATTTACCAGCAACAGTGAATGGAGTACAATCAAATTGATGAGCAAAGAGATAGTTCATAGGATGTGCTTGATTCAAAGGGACATCCAAACACCGCTGGAGGTTAGATATTTTACCTCAGTAAATTGATTTGACTATCCGTCCACCAAATTCCATATCATTTAATGCATTTATAACATGTTGGTTGTTTGGCAGTGAGAATGTTAGTTGCCTGAAACTGTAAGTTGTTTCATCCAAACCTCTAGTAGTATGACGGCGTGAGACAGGTTTTTGGCCGAAACCTCACACCATATATAGCCTATCGGCTAATTATGGAGGCAACATGATTATGGACTTGCATTGGATAGGTCCTCCCAAATCCCACCAAGTAACTTGTAGCCCTTTAGTTGAGGCTTAGAATGCAATTACTTGTTAAAAGGGTTGAAATGACACACTTGTTAATCTAATACATGTATTAAGTTCTTTAGTGTAAAAGTGTTTGTAATTACTTTGAAGTTTATTCTAAAACTTAAAAATAATTTCCATGTTTTTAGCATGTGAAATTTTGTTCATCTTGAAAGTTATGAAATTATCATATATATATATACTCTCTATTTGCACCATCCTTCATGTTGTGTTGGATACTCACATCTATTCATTGTGTCATGTATTTTTCCATTAAGCATGATTTATAATATTTAAACGTTATCTCAAATATCTTGAACATTAGGTAGTTATCATTGGAGGAAAAGGTTCACCACATTTTAATATCAAGATTTATTATACAACAACAACGATTCATTGTGTCACATGTGTATTTTCTATTAAGACATACTTATGAGGTTCAAACATGAAATATTTTTAAAATATATTGAACATTAGTTAGTTATTGTTGGAGAAAAATGACTCACCACAATTTTAAATTAAGATGTATTCTATGATGACAACATGGTGTAGAGTCTCATGTCATGACCATGCATATAAAAACCAAAATACAATCAATAATATTTAAAAGGATAAAATTATAAAATAAAAAATATAGCCTATAATTTAAATATGTAAATAAAACATATAAATATAAAACAAAACAAGTATATATTTGTGTTTTACTTTCTCAATAAATTATATACGAAAATAGTGGATTCTTTTAGTAACCATTTTGTTGGTGTCATGAAGTTTGCAATAGGATCAAGTTGTTAGTGGTCCTTTGCAACCATTGTGAGTTCTAGGGGTGTTGCACATCATTTTGTGGGACAAATTATAGCCCCTCCCTTGTGCACAATCTTCTCCTTTGGTGATTTGTGGACAAGATGTGCTTGAAAATGAAGAATTTTATCTACATAGGGGATTGCTTTGCAAATTCAATGATTTTTGACCTTCCCTTTTTGATTTATACAATTGAGTTTGTGATTGATGGAAGTCTTTTTAAAGGGAAAGATCAAGCTCTTTCCTTATGTTAGGGAATTTTGCATTGCATCTTTTTCCTCTTCAAAAGATAGGGATTTGGTGCTTCATGACAGGTTATGGATGTGGGGAGAGCACTTTCTCTCGATCAAGCCTTGGTCTATCTCTTTCAAGTCCCTCTTTGAACCTCTTAATGTTATATTTGTGTGGGATTGTCTTTCAAATCTCCCTCTCTAGTTCTAGGAAGATTCTTATCATGAGGTGATTGGCGATGTTATTGATTATTTCTCAAAGGTTGATTTTACTATTTCATGGGTTGCTCTACATTTGCTTGTATTATGGTGTGCATTGATATCTCTAAGCCTCTTCATGGGGATATTATTTTGGTGGTGGGGACATGCCTTGGAATTAACCGTTTGACTATGAGGGTTTTCCCTTCAAATGTAGATAATGTTTTGCCATCAACCACTTGGCTTGCGATTGTCCACTCTCTTGATGCAAGGGTGTGGTGATGTGGTAGAAGAATGTCTGTGAAGATCACTTGATTATTCATGATTTTGACTATTTGGTTGACTATTCGTGTTAGGATAACAAGTCATCTCAAGGTGTTGTATCTTCTCTTCCTATCCTTCTATGGTTTTCAAGGTTGTTTCTTATGTGACTGTGGTGAGTCTCATTCCTTCTGCTTCATCAGCTCCTATTGATGAGTCCCACAAACCTACTCTAGTTTTTTAATATCTATTCCATTAGTTTCAGCTCAACTTCAATTTGCTCTTGAAGTGATTGTTTAACATTTGACAACTTTGACTCAACATTCCTCTATTTCTATTGCACCTATAGATGGGCCCTCTCTATGGGAATCAACCCCCCTCCCCCCTTTGCTTCTCCTAGATCTAAGGACTTGGAAAGTAATATTTTTTGGACAATTGTACAAAGGTGGAAGAAAGGTCTTTCCAAATTTATCTTCCAATCTCATGCTAGAGTGAATGGTGTGAGATTGAATAGGGATGGGTCTAGTATAGTTTAGGTTGGATACTCGGGTACTCTTTTATTTCATATAGATGTGTTGGTTTATGTTTGGCAACTTGACTATAGTTGTGTTTTACTCTCGTCTAGGAGGTGGTTGTATTTGCTTTGAGTTATTTTTTGTGTTTGCTTGCAAGCCTACTATGTAATAGGATTGGGACCCTTGTTTCTCATTTTCTCTATTTTTTTTTTTAAATAATGCCTACAAATGAAATTATTGACATATAACATATAAAAACTATTTATTATACTTTTCAAAGTAAAAACAAACAAAAAGAATACCAAAATAATAAATGTTGTTTTTTCAAAGATAAAACTAAAAATTACATACAAAAGTAAAATAACTTCAAATAAAATTAAGTAAACCATTTAGATAAATAAAAACTAAAAAATAAAATTTGTGTGTCCATGTATGCAATAAATAAAGGTTCTAAAGTAAAATGAAATTATTCTTTAATTAATAAAATAGCTCTAAACTAATATTTCTCAATTCTTTTAGATGAGCATGTTTGAGATATCTATACTAGTAGTACCTCAACCTCAAGGATTTACAAGCTTGCATACATCCTAGCTAAATTATGTCATCAACCAACTAGTACCTCCTAAAGACTCTACATTATCAACAATATATTTTAGATAGTATTCATCTCTAGTGGCATGTTGCATCCATCAAACAACCCAAAGAAACTCACCCTAATCATCACAACTATAAATATTATTAAAGTGTAGATCCACTCCTTGGTAATTGAAATGGGCATACATTAGAAAGTTAGCGATTCTTTCAAATTCTAACCCAACATCTACTTACTAAAGAATAGTACTTCCCAATAATATTGATGCCTTTATCATTTTGTCTCTATATTTATTAGCAAAAGAAACCAAATATACATAGAACAATAGAAACAAGGTTGTAGTTTGTTAGATTTTTGTACGTTTGGTTATAAAAAATATTCTCCAGGCAAAATATGAACTTTGAGTGTTACCTATTTGACATGTTGGAGCAAATTGGAACATGAAATACTTTATTTACAAAATATAATTGAAGAGGATGCCATGTTAGTTGTAGTTTCACTTGCTAGATCAAAGTATGCTTGCCTTGACCTTGTCATGTCCTTCGACCTTTGCTAGTAATAGTGATTTATGTCATCTCGAACTTGAAACTCACATTGCTAGAGATTTTCTCATTTTAATCCTTATCGTATTAAAGTCCTACAACTAGTTTATAACAAAAATATTTCTTTTATTCAAATTTAACAAAGTAAAAATCATTGCATTATAATGATTTGCCCCTACAAATTAGAATTTGCGTAAGAGATTTGAACAAAAAAAAAGTAAAATTGTTGAATTGTTTGCATTAACGAATACACTATCACACCCAACAATTTGAATACAATGTTTATTACATAAGATTGTTGAAACAATAAAGTATAGACTATAGAGACACTTTCAAGCACTAATTTATTCCTAGAATTTTGGAAATAGAAAACCCAATTACATAAGATTAATTGAAATGATAAATCTAAAGATTATAGAAGGAATTATAAACATTAATATACACTCAATTGTAAAAAAGAACCTAAATGCACATAGGAATATGAATTTTTTCATTCCTTATATGAACATAATTTTTTAAGTTTTAGACACGATTGTTATGAATAAATTATTCAAAATGTGAAAGTTTCACTAAATTGGTTGCATGTCAAGATAAATTTGTTAAAACGATTTTGGTGACCAACTATTTATGTTCATCAAGGACAACCAAAATTTTGGAACTTACTAAAAAATAAATCTTTTTAAGAATGACCTATAAGCCAAAAAATGAGTCATAGCTCTTGTAGAGTCATAATTGACCTTCTTATTAGTGTCTTTTTCATGAGACATTGGAATCCTAATAGAATAAAAAATAAATGTAATTATGTCCAAATAAAGTTTCGATTAAGCTAAAGCAAGAAGGGCCTGAACCTAATACAAAACAACCATAACAAAGATCAACAATGCTTTTGATTGGAGCAAGGAACTAGAAAGAAACAAGAAACAAGGGTCTCAACCCTATACACCAAACTTATCCAATAAGTCTCTAGAATGAGAAATGGAAGAGGTAGAGGGACCTTTACGCCTTCTTCGAAGGACAGTCCAAGCAATACTATTGTCTGGACACCTATTGCAAGGGAGAACTAGGGACTCCCCCATAGGAAATGAGGGGGGAACAGGACAAAGAAGGGAGCAATAGTTGCCAACCTTAATAGAACCTTGGGGCAGAGCGAACACAAGTGGAGGAGCTAGAGAACTGCACGAAGAAGCACTAGCAAGGACCTCAGGACTAACCAAATTTGTGCTAGGTGTAGGATGCTTCACAAAAGCTTGGGGGAGGCATCCTTAGAAGAGGTAGAAGCCGAAATAGTCAAGAGATCATCATTAACATCCTTCCACCAAGTAGTTGTACCTTTCTAGTGTAGGAGAGAGCAAGCTAAAACCAAGTGACCAGTAGCAAAAAAATAGTGACTCCTCAAAATGAGGCCCTCATAATTGAGTGGTTGTGACCAAGGTTGATCCCCAACCAATATAACCATATCTTCGTGAAGAGGTAAGGAGATATCAATATCCACCAATATTTGAGCATAGGTGGAATGGCCCATAAAAGAAGTGGAATCATCAAACTTAAAAAAATGACCAATAGAGTTTTCAATGGCCTCAAAGAAGTCTCCTCCTAAAATAGAAGGGGAAGTTAAGAAGTCTAACCCATACCAAACACACATTGAGTGGTTCAATAAGGGGGTTGAAGGAAGAAGTCTAGGGTTTGAGCGAGAGAGAGAGAGAGAGAGAGAGTGGTCTCCCCAAGCCTAAAGTTGACCTAGCACTGCACAACAATCCTCAACAAAAGCAAATGTAGCAATCAAACAAACCTTTAGCACAAGGGAAGAGTTCAATCTTACCAACCACTAAAGCCCTCTAAGAATCCAAAACCCACTTATGCAGGTCGAGAAGAGAGGACCAAAGGTTGGAAAAATGACACACCAAACCCTACCTTGAGTAGAAATCCTCATTCTCAACAACATCCTCCCTGCAAACCACCATTGGGGAAGGTTTGGCCAAGGGGATAGGGCACACTCGAGGAGGGTGAGCTAAACTAGTCCTAGCCACTAAGGAGAAAGAACAACCCCTTGCAACAACAAGCATGAGAGGCGTAGAGGGTGAAAGGGCCTGAACAAGAGGCTCACACTTAGAGACTACAAAGAACAAATGCCTAGAAATGCCATGTAAACCCTCTGAACCTAGGGAAAGAGGAGCGATGTGAACGAAAAAAGGTATGGGGGTGTGGACAGTAACAAAGCCTAAGACAAGCACATGAGACATGTGCATGAGGAGCACCCAACAAGCCCTGTGCAACAAGTGGAAAGATGCATCGTGTAGAAGCACTTGTAGAAGCCACAAGAGAAGCCATCTAAGAAAAGTTATGTCTAAATAAAGTTGTTGGCATAAGCAATTAACTAAACTTGCATATTTATAGTGTCAAAAGACACATTTTGCATTTGATCTTACCAATCATTAGATATAATTATTCTCAATCTAAATAAAGTTGTTGGCATAAGTAGTTAACTAGACTTGCATATTATAGTGTCAAAAGACACATTTTGCATTTGATCTTACCAATCATTAGATATAACTATTCTCATAATATATTGACTGTGTTTGTTTCCCTCACTCATCCATGCAAATCAATTTATAGAAGGAATGTGTTGTAGAATTCATGATGCGACAAAGTTGTCAACGACAAAAGATAATACATATTCTTAATAGGCATCAATTATGAGTCCACAACAAAATAAAAACCTTATGAATATAAGAAACAAAACCATCAAGATTTTTTTAATGTTTTCAACTACAAAACTTAATGGATGTTTTAGTTATTTTTTGCTTAGCATCATCATTCTTGTCAAATAGATCAAAAGCTTCCTTGAACATTATAATCTGGTCATCAAAATATTGCTTAGCTTTTTATGAATTCAAAGGATAAAAACTCAAAAGCTTTCAAACCATATAAAGCTAAACCCACTTCATAAATTGTAAAACAAAACATACCTAGAACTATAAATAGATAAAAAAAAAGTCATCATAGTATGCCTAATTTTTATTTTTTTTATCAAAATGTCCCAAAAAAAAAAAAAAACTACAAAAAGTCTACATAGTTAGCCCTAAGTGTCGAGATATTAAGAAAAATATTGACTAATATAGGATACAAAGGGATTATCATCATAGATGGTGCATGCTCCTAGATTCTTACCAAACAAATTTAATTTGGCAGGCTTGGAAGAAACAACCCTAGATAGAAAAACATCTAATGTGGTGGACAAATATAGGCTATGGCTTTGATGTTTGTGAATTTTTTTGAGGATGCAATTGTGATGCATCGACATCTTCCTTTGTATGGCTCATGGTGGAAAAATTGGTGGCTAACATGAGAGTAGGAAAAAACAATTAAAATGAATGTATTGGACCAAAAAAAGAGCAATGTTACATATGCTCATAATTCTCACTCATTGAAGTCCTCTGAAAAAAGATGTTCCTTGGGAAGGAACAATTTGAAAGACTAAACCAAAAAACCCTTTACATGATAACAATATATTATAAGATCAAGGCAAACAATTTTAAGGTCAGCTATTTGTTTTGCTTTAGCAATAATACATTGTTAAATTATATGATTAGATGAAGAATGTTTATTCTATAGTGTGTAATTGCTTAACTTGTTAATTGTGTGTCCATATAAATAGAACTTCGAGATGTTTTAAATATGATTAAATAAATGACTTGAGTGTTCACATGAAGAACATTAGAAAAAAAAATGTAATTATTAGTTCAAATAATTTCAAAGGCTAGGTGTCACAATTATCTATGATGAGTCAACTATTAAAAAGCCTTTATTTTGGCTAAATATATACAGATATTTTTATTAGAATGCAAGTTAGACATTATTAAGTTCTTATTATAGAAATAAACAAGACTTTATGTGTTTTCTATTTGATTTTAAATGGTTACTATTTTATGCTAAGTGTTACAAAGTTTTTCTACTTTGTATTTTGTTTTGTTTATTCTAGTTTCCAACTGAAATGAGTTGCAAGATCAAATCATCTAGATCTAAGAGATAATCTTCAAGAACAAAGATTTGCCTCCATCAATAGGATTTAGTCATCTAGATTTGAGTAATAATCCATATGAGCATAGATTTGTCTATATTAATTTGGTATCAAAATATCCAAAGATGTTGGGAGTAAATAACTTGTGGGCTAACCTTTTACCTCTTATAGAAACAAATTCTTAATAGCTCATAAGAGAGTTGTTGTGGCTATGGATTTAGAGGTAGAGTTCTTATGATAGAGGACAATCATGTTGGAAGAACTAAGACAAAAGATAAGGCAAAGAAAAAAGGAAGTTGAAAAAATTGGAATTTGAATTGGAGAAATTATAGTGAATATTGGTGCAATATGAGAAACGAGAAAGAGTTGTTGTGGCTATGGATTTAGAGGTAGAGTTCTTAAGATAGAGGACAATCAAATTAGAAGAACTAAGACAAAAGATACAGCAAAACAAAACAAGAAAAACAAAGGAAGATGCAAAAATTGGAATTTGAGTTGGAGGAATTATAGTGAATATTGGTACCATATGAAAAAAGAGAAGGTGAAAAAGATTGGTGGAACATATACTCACCTTGTGAACAAGAATTGTTTTCAAAAAGGAAATCCATAGAGCCTAAGACTAACCAAGGTATAGAATTGCTAAAATAGGTTTAGATTAAGATGAATGGGATGAAGATGATTTGTTGTCACCTTGGAAAAGGAAAAAACATTGATGATTACCGTAATTGAGAAGAGAATAAGATTGGAATGATTTCTAAAATAGGTTTAGATTAAAACCTTTGAGGAGTTGACAAAATAACTATTAGATGAAAGACCTCTACAAAAATGAATGGGATGAAGATGATGAGTTGTCAGCTTGAAAAAGAAAAAAGCATTGATGATTACTATAAATTAGAAGAGAATAAGATTGGAATGAAGAATTGTGAATAATAAAGACTACAAGAAGCCCAAGCTTGGTGGAAATCAAATTGGCAGTGGTGAATGATTTTTCTCTAGAATGAATGTGAAGGGTATGATATTGTGACAATGTCAATAGTTGATATGGCATCAAAAACAGATGAAAAAAACTTAGATACCTATGGAAAATCTTAATTCCCTTAACTTATTCATATTTTTAATCAACTATGTGCAAGTACAATAGAATATTAGATAAATTATGAGAAGAGCTAAAATAATGTTTATTTAAGGACAAATAGAGGTTGGTCTACTACAAGCTCATAAGAAGTTGGGAAAACAAAAAGAGAACAATTTGGTAGAAAATGATAATTTATGGTTTAATAGATAATTGGAAACAATAGAAAAAATGTGTAAATTTATTAAAATACCTAACATGATGAAAGAGAATGTTGTAGCTTGATACTCCAAGTGAAAAGATGGTTCTACAATCTAACCCAGATTTGTTACCACCATGTTCACACACTCTTGGATGTTTGATAACAAAATTTTAGGGTAAAAGCAATGTTGCATCACAAAAACAAAATCTAACTCTATACCAAGAAGTTCAAAATTTAAAAGGGAGGGTAAATGATGCACCACCATTCACCCCATTATACAATGGTTGATTAAATGTTTCTTCCAATATTGTGAAATTGCTTTTCTAACCATACTAATTATAGATAAATACCCTTTTTAAAAACCTGAGATTCATGATGTATCATTTTAGCAAGGTTACCTTTCTGTGACACAACTGATACACCACTAACCAAATGTTTCTTCCCATTAATATATATTTTTCATGATAAATATTTATTCAAAATTGTCCTTCAAATATTAATTAAAAAAATCATATCATTAAACCGAAATTTCCCTTTCATATAACAATCTTGTATTTTAAGTCAAAATTAATTATAAATTATATATTAAAATTGCTTATAAACATAATTAGGGCCAAACTCATATAAAGTTAACATAGTTAAAAAAAAAAAATGAGGTAATCATCTTTTATGATTATAACTATACTTTATCCCTTCAGGATAATCCTGTGCTAAACCCACGTCAAGGAATCAAATTGCTTTCTCCCCTAGTCGGTTGAACAGCCAAAGGAAATCCCAAGGCCTCAGGAGCCAGATACATCATTAAGGATTCAAATCAGAAGTAGATAAGTTAATTACAGCAGCTTTTAAAAGATTGATTACCAAAGCGATCAGCAAAACAAAAGCACAGATTCTTCTTAGATTAGAAAAGTGCAAACTTTACTGGCAATAAATTTTAAATCAAAGAAGATTCGATGATAATAATCCAAAGTCAGACATTTTGGATTCAGTGCCTGATTAATATATCAGGCATGTTTAGGCGGCTGATTTCCTAGCCGACTCTGGTAGCTATCATCTTGAAGATCCGATTATACATGATGCATCTGATGCCTGGCCATCATTAATGACATTTATGAGTTCCCCCTTAATGTTGATATTCCTTTAGATTGTCCATATACTCGATCGGAAGACTTTGGAATAATAATATGTCCATTGTTTAAGGCACAAAATTTCCACAGACCGATATTAGCTTGAAATGTTTCTGAATTTGATTTAAATCCAAAAACATTTCAAGCTAATGAATCCGTTGTTTTATTTCCTTACACTTCCATCCCCAATTTCAATGAGTTAAATTTTCAGTGAGATGGATACCAATGCGTGTGTGTACTTTCTAAAAGGAGTTAGATGGCCTCGCACGGCCCTGTGACAGAAGTATTGCCTTTTGGCAGGCCACAGGTGTAGAGTAAAAACATAGTTTTTCCACGCTGATTGGTGTTCTCCTGGATTTATCAATGTAAGAATACTACTGGCAAGGCCCTCAACCTTCTTGGAAGACATCATCGGAATTGCAGCCCTGGAGGATTTCCGAAGGCATTAAATATTTATATCGAGCCTACATATCAAGGAATGTTGTTTGCTATAGTTGCTAGCTCTCGACTCATTCGTTTCCTAGACTCCAGTATAGGATTGTATTAGGGTTTTATAGAATTCTTTTGTTGTACTCTCCAATTTTGAAACTGAAATCTATATACTGGTTTCTTTCTCATCAGTATAATAGGTGTGGTCCTCGTGGCCACAACTAACCTACTAATAGGTGTTCTTCTCAAGCCTTTTGGTTGGATATAAAAGACATTTGATCAGAACAAAAGAGATTTCCTGTGTTTTCTGTTTGATTTTAAATAGTTATTGCCTACTGTATGTCTACAGAGTTTCTCCTTGGTATTCTATTTTGTTTGTTCTAGTTTCTAATTAAAACGAGTTCAAGATCCGATCCATTTTATTTGGTATTCTATTTTGTTTGTTTGTTCTGGTTTCTAGTTTCTCATTGAGAAGGCTGCCATTTTTGTTGAATAGCCCACATTCAGAATACTTAACTAAACCTATCCATGGGACCACAGCCTGAGATTGGTAGGCTTTGGCTTGCTTAGTTGCATCATGAATAAATAGTCTGGTCAAAAAGTAGATAAAAGACCAATCAAAACATTTATGCCAAAGATTTTATAACAAAATTTCAGTAGAAGGTAACGTAATACAAACACAAATACTGCCATCTGATAGTTTTCCAAGAGGCAAATTTTATCTGGTACTCGATTCTACTGTTAAATAAATTTCGAAAAGTAGACATTTTGGGGGAGAATATTATATTTTTCCTTTGGTAGATATTGGTAATGTTAATGGGATCATCAGTAGATTGAAATGATGGCTGAAACCCCCTCCATGCAACCCTACAAAAGTAAACAAGCAGGACCTGGTATTAAACCCAAGCAAATAGACATTTAAGCCACTGCAAAACTGCGAAACTTGCTCTTAAAATCACAACATCAGAGTTCAAACATCAGGCTGTTACAAATCCATAAAACAATCTGGGTTATACAACTACGATAGAAAAAATTCTCCACAACAATCTACTCCTAAAACACAATACAAAATCTAAAACACATTAAGATTTGAGGCAAAAAAAAAAATGAAAAGGGGAGGCCACCAACACAAAAGAGGCGTGATGTCAGAACGAAGAAGAAAAACCATCAAATACAATAGCTAAACAGAAAACACCCTCATGCTTACTTCTTCCTTGAGATAATTACAGTATAACAAGTCAATTCCTCTGTCGCTCTGTGTTTTCTACCTCCCCATGTATGTTAGATTACTATAAACAAATTTAAAAAATAAAATAAAAAAGAACAACCAAAACCTTTCGAGTACATGGAGAGACCATCAGACACCATTTTATCTGCAAAGTTGAAGACATTTAAGTCCGCATCATGGTTGGCCATTAAGACCCATCATTTGGTCTCAAGATCTACCCATATTAATCATAAGGAAAATCAAACTACTGAAACATGGCACCCAAATCTTCCAGTAATCATCATTATGGATGGAAAAAAACAAGAACCAACGAAATACTTGAACTATACAACACTGCTGCGAACGAATCACACACGATTACAATCAAAACCAAGGATATAATTTACTTACTGACGAAAAAGAAAACAGAGAGCAGCGATGTTTAACACATTGATGAAAATGCTCTGTTATAGCAGAGCTTAAGAGCGCAATTTTGACCCACTTGAAAGAAGAAACCCTAGAAAACCTAACCCTAATGAACATAGACAAAGGTTATCTTCATTGTAAAGTTAAAACATGCAAATTACTACAAGCATTAATTGCATCTACCATGCTTTTTTATTAGATATAAGGTGGGGCGGGACTTGAACACAAAACTTCAAAAAAATATAAAAAATAGACGCCTCGCAAATTTCCATAAGGAAGGTTAAAAGAATGCCTCCCATTTAAAAATATATATATTTTAAGATGATTCATGAGTAATTTTCAAGATTATCCATGTGAGGACCCTAGTTGTTCCAAGTTGAATGCTTCTCTATTGGTCTTTAGGGTTGTATTGAAAATAAATGCTTTGAAAAAAGTCATTAATCAAGTGAGTGCGATTAGTAATAATAGATAATGTTAGCCTGAACGGGTAGTAGAGTTGGCTTCGGCAGTGGGTTTGCTCCCCATTGGTCTCAGATTCGACTCCGCTCTCAAGTATAAGAGGTGGGACTTCTTGTGGGTGGGGGTTCTCCTCCGCAGGGGACTAGTCTCGCCCTAGCTCACCTCAGGTACCCAAGGTAAGGGTTGTTGGGTCGCCGGGCTAGGTCGCGAGGACACCCCTATAATATCAAAATAAAATAAAATAATAATAATAGATAATGTGAAATATTGTAATTAATGTTGAAATAAAATTAAATAAGTAAAACATGTTTTTAATTTGGTAAAGAAAAGATTGTCATAGATGTTAATTAATTTGTTATTATATTAGGAAATTTGGAATTGTTAGACAATAAATTTTAATAGTAATTTTTTTAAAAATTGTTAGGTTCAAGATCATACTTGTGAATCTAATCTTTGTGCCTATAAAAGTGAGTCTAACAAACAGATTTGAATTTCACCTATAAAAATGATCAAGTAGAATTTTGTGCACTAGAAAATACTTGCCCCAAGATGATAATATTTGTATCTAAGAAAATGGTGTTGAGGGACATAGATTGGGAACTTGCTAGAGTAGGCTTTGATCTCATTTGGTTGAGCCCTTATGTTGGTCAATTCAAAGATGATGAACAAAAAATAAGGACAAGAGATACTCATGCAATGTGGTCCCGGGATGTTATGAAACTTTTTCCCCGAAGTGGAAAGAAAGTTATGGAAGTATTAAAGGAGATATAAAAATAAAGGATAATATGCTCCTTTGATTAAAATAAAGATTAATGAAGAATATTTAATAAAACTCTTATAAAAGAGATAAATTATTATATTTATTAAATAATAATAAAAGGCAACCTTTATGAAAGGGTGTGATGGTTTGGAAACCAACCCTTAAGACTTATATAAAGCATTTATGTGAGACTTGGAAAGGAGGCATGAAGATCACTCAAGGAAGAAGAAGATGGTTTGACGGGCTGCAAACATTTGAGGAGGGAGGACACAGAGTGTGTCCAACTCAGGGTACAAAGTACAATCAAGATTGTTCTGGTTAGGGCTTTGATTCATTTTCATGGCGCATAAGCACGCTTTGTAATTTTACACATGTTCTTCGATGTGTGTCATAGCTATGAGGACCAATACCATCGAAATCTTATAGTGAGAATGAGCTTTCCAAGTGTTATGATTCAAATAAACACTTAACTTATTCAAAGATATTTTTAAATTATGAATGAGATGGATTTGATTCAATTAAAGTCTTTTATGGTATTATTTATTTATTTTGATCATACTCATATTGTTAGATGCCAATTTATATATTAATCATGGTAATCTTAATGTACTCGAGTATTAAGTTAGTTAACATTGATAAATAAGGATTTCATGTATTTGTATTTACATTATAGGTATACTTTACAATATTTAAAACTAAGATAATAACTCTAATAAATCTATTGTCATGTAAAATTAACTTTGATATATTAAATCTATCCAATTTTATACTTGAGGAAAAGTAGTGTTACATAGGATATTGATGTAACATTTTTGTTCTCTTGTATTTATTATTTTATATGTGCTCATAAATTCTCTAGATAGATACTATATAATTCAAATGAATTAGGTTAATCCTTAAATATACCCTACTAGAACACACTTTGTAACAATCGTCTTTAGTCAACTCATATTGACTGATAAAAGAGAGGGACATGGGCCCAATTTTTAAAAGGTGAATACTTCAAGGTTTGGATTTGCATGTGTAGAAGTGACTTGAGTCAATTATTCACCCACAAATATGAACCAAGGGGTCAAACAATGTGGTGTAGGAGCACCTAGTTGAATTCATGCCTCCATGAGGCCATTTTGTTATTTTGGTTTGAGTTTTGGGTTTTGGTCATGTAATAAGGTCTATGAGACCATTTTAGGTGTGTTTGAGTCCATTAATAAGTGTTTAGGTTGTTTGTTGAGTCATATTGCAAATATTATAAAAGTTGTCAATTCTTGCAAATATTGTCATATTATAAAAAATGCAAAAATGCAACAAAAGGAAGATGGAGGGTCAAAGTCGATTGGAATTAAAAGAAGTTGGTTTGTAATTGTTGGAACTAGTTGGGAAAGGTTAAAAAGACCTGGTTCCACCACTTTTTTTGGTTGTTGGAGGTTGGGAGGAGGTTTTGGAGCAATAAACAATTCATTTTTTGTATTATTATTATGTTCCTTACCGTTCCTCTCAATGGCATGTGCTTGTACAAATAAATGGAGGTTTGAATCCTACTATAGATGATAGAGGGTTTAATCTACTTTTTGTGGCTTTTTGTTTCATTCCATTTCATTAAGAAACAAGAGAGATATTGCATTTTCTTTGTAGACCGCTTGAAACCTTGGCTAGGTTAACCAGTGGTATAGAAAAATTAAGTTTCTCAATAAATCACAGGTAGAAATCCACAAAAATTGGTGCATAGTTTTGTGAGTACATTCTCTTTGTGCTCTCCAAGTTACAAGAGTCAGGGATAAGGTTTTGTGCAGGTATGATGATGCCCTAGGCTGGTAAAAGCATGTTTTTGAATAAGAATGAGGTATAGAAGTAGGGTTTTGAAGAAAAGATGATTGGAACCCATCCTAGTTGATGGAATTAGCATGTTCAGGCCCTAAATGAAGTGTTTAAGGTGTTTGAGAGGAGATTTGAGGTTAGGAGTTCAAAGAGTTCCAATAAGCCCTTGTTGAAACAAGCCTAATTAGGCCTTGTAGTAGTAGGATAGTCAATTTTAAGGCATTATGTTGCAAAACAACCACCCTTTATTTTCACATATGTTGAATAAATTCCAAATGGGTACTCAAAACATATTTCAGATTTTGGAAATGATGTTTGGTTTGCAAGTTATGAGTGAATTACAGTGAATTTTTGCTCTTTTAAGCTTTTGTGCAAACATAGCAACATAGATTTGAAGGATATGTTCCAAAGAAAGCCTACGAGTTTTTGAGTCATGTTATGAAAGGGATTAATGGGTATCTAAAATTGGTTTTGGTTTGTGGATAGGTGTCATTTTCTAAAAATTATGGTCAAATTTCACTATTTGGAATACTACAAGCGAGTTTGAAGAGATTGTGAGAAAACAATAAGTTAGAGTTTCAAAGTTAAAAGATTGTCCAAAGCTAATTGATTTGTGATTGGTTAATGTTCTCCCTCCATGCTCTGCATCAATTGGTATTAGAGCTAGAAGACCTTGATAGGAAGTTGTGAGAGAAGGTTTGTTGTATCCTTCAATAGTGATGAAGCTAGGTAGAAGGTGTGCAAATTTCTTCCACTAAGAGGAAGTGGGTAGAAGAGGTCTTGAAGAGTGCATCTTCTAGAATCCTATTGGGTAAAGGATAGTTGTGTGTGTGAAAAATGAATGTGTGGAAGAGATAATTGCAGAGTAAGGGTTTACAAAAAATAAATAAGTGATGAAAAAAGAGGAAAAATAGATGAAAAAGAAAAAGGAGAAGGCAAAACAAATATATGTGGATTAAGAGATAAAAGAGTTGAGACAAACTTTGGAACTAATGAGGGAAATTTGAGAAAAGATGGAAGAAATATTGAAGATTGAGATGCAATTTGGTATTTACCAGTGAAGAAGAAGGTTATATGGCCTATCATAAAGATTGTCCGGAGAAGAAGACAAGTGGGAGCAACAAAATCAGACATTAAAGAGTCCTTAATTGAAGGACAAAGACCAAGAAAAGGGGAAAAGAAAGCTAATAAAATGGTAAGTAAACATATGACTGTTATAACAAATATGATTGATCAATTACCATTAGAGGTTCAAGATTTGTTGCAAGAACATGTTGATGTGGTAATAGATGATGTTTCAAGGAAAAATGTCAGTTCTCATGCAATGTTTCCATAATGGGAAGACAAATCTTTCAAGGTGGTTGAAGACACTCCACATTTGCAGTTGGAGTATGAGGGTACAACCTATTTATTGTTTGCATTGATCAGGAAGATTGGTGAAGATGAAGTTGAGTGGCGTAATTTCAAGACAGAGTCCATACCCTGTTTTCCAAATTGACAAGTGTAGATAGGGTAAAATCAGATTTAATGTTTAATGAAAACAATAAACTAATTAGATTTTATCATGCACAATAGAGTACAAAATAATACGAAAATCACAATAAACAACACAAAGGCAAACCGATCTCTGCATTAACTCGATTTATCTCCATTGCTCTTCTCCACCTGCATGAGAATGCGAGATTTTGAAGGGTTGACAATGGAGGAATGTTGAGTGCTCATTCCTGCAGCATAACGACTTGACAATGACAATGACAAATAGAAAGAATGATAGATAAAGACAGAAGACTGATTTTGACAGAGTCTGGATGCTAGACCAATCAACCCCCTAAATGGATTGTGAGAGGCCGTATTTATAGAGCCATGACGTTGACCAAGATAAGATTTGACAAGATTCGACAATGATTTGATTTTTGACAAAAGAGGAAATACAACGAGATGAGATAAGATTTCAAAAAAGATAGAAAAATTTCATTTCCTGTTTTAAGGAAATAAATCTCGAAAAAGACGAGAAGGATAATTGATGAATTATCTAATTAAATAAATTAATTAGATGCACACGAGTTCAGTTTTGGAAAGAAAGTGAGAAGATCTTTTTAGGATTTTATTAATTAAATAAATTTTGAATTTATTTAATTAACGTTGAATTTATGATTTCATTAATTAAATAATATAAATTATTTAATTAACATTAGAAGAATAAATAGAAATGATTTAATTAATTAAATAATATAAATTATTTAATTAACATTAGCGAAATTGATGGATTATGAATATGAATTTAATTAAATAAATAAAAATTTAATTAAATAGATGATGACATGGGTACCTAGGGCAAAGCGTGCTACAAGATGCCTAAATGATGTAATGTCGAGACAGGTGTTGCAAGAGGACAATTTTGGGTGTCTACATTTTGCCCCTCTTTGAGATGATGTTCGAGATGATGTGATTTGTGTCGAGTAACATCATTTCAAAGAAACTAAGGTATGGATAGAGAAAAATGGATAATGATATCAGAATATGATGATGCCCCCTCGAGAGGATAGGCGGGTTGGACAAACATGGGTAGGCTCTCGAAATGAAAAGGGATGGGTCAAGAACCAAAGATGAAGGAATGGATGATACGTTATGCTGCAATGAAAGATGAGCAACCATGATGTTTGATATAGCACTAGACGTTATGCACCAAGATATAAGGACCAAGGTGACGATGTGTCTCATGCCCCAGCATAATACAACCTTGTCTAGACGTATGAGGAAAGAGGCTTAGAGCATTAAAGTCCTAATGCACAAAAGGTATTATGTGACCTTAGATGCAAAGGATAATGCAAAAAGATATTCCAACACACACAAGATATGAATATTAGCTAGAATGATATGGATTTGATACAAATGCAAGATAAAATGATAACACACACAAGAAAGCAAGCAAGCATGCACAAATGATACAAAAACAAACAAGGTATTGCCCCTGTCAAGCTGTAAACCGTTGATTGATTGATTGATGATGATGATAGTGTTGTCATTGTTGGGAAGCAACATGTCCCTAGACCAACACAAGGATGACTGATAATTGACTGATTGACTTTGATTGATTGGGTTTACAACAAGATTAGGATTAAGACCAAAGGATGTGATTGGATAATTTGACAAGATTGATCGACTTGATTGATATGGATTGACTTGCATTTGAATTATTGCTTGAATTTTTGTTGGCTATTTGATTTTTTTGTATTTTTGGGGATATTTTGATTTTTTTTGTATTTTGAAATGTTTTGATTTTTTTTGGACTTTTGGAATGTTTTGATTTTTTTGGACTTTTGGAATGTTTTGATTTTTTTGTATTTTGAAATGTTTTGATTTTTTTGGACTTTTGGAATGTTTTGATTTTTTTGGACTTTTGGAATGTTTTGATTTTTTTTGAATTTTGACATGTTTTGACTGTTTTGGACTTTTGACATGTTTTGAGGTGTCAAAGGATGAAAATTTGAATAGCCTTTGTGCTAGATACCAATGACAAGGGGAAAACCAAGTCTAGGTGCAAGGGTGGGTGATGGGATAAGGGATAAAAGGCTCATGATAGATGGATGGATGGTATTGATGTATGCATCATAAGAGAGCAAGGATGTGATCTCCAAAGACTATGTCGCATAGGAATAACATGCCCTATTTTAGGTACAAGACTTAGGATTTTTCTGGACAAAATTTATGACAATAGGATAATGACATGATTGGTTTAGATAAATGAGGTATGTCAAGAGATACTCAAAGCATGTTTCAACCTTTGCCCCTATATCTTCCTCAAGATCAAAAGAAGAAAGGTGGATGAATGGACTCAATATGATAGGTATGTATGATGGCCAAAGATGGTAGGTAGGATGGAAATGATATGACATGAAAATGATAAGTTGGATAGATAAGACATTGTGCCCCCAAGTGTAAGCGACATAAAAGATCACCTTACACATGATGCCTGTTTGCCAGGTTTTCATCACGGTACTTATCCAGGGTTCCTGTTTACCAGGTTTTCACCGTTGGATGAAGGGATTTCTCTTTACTCTTTTTTTTTTTATTTGTCTTTTTATTTTGACTTTTTGACTTTTTGACTTGTGGATAGGAGGGACTCAAGTGTCTAGTTGCATGAAAGGTGCTAGTCCCACGAGGGATGGATGTCATTGCATGGACCATGTCAAATGCCATTATGCTCATAGATGTTGGTAAGGGATGACATGAAAGGGAGATGGAGTAGGTAGATGATGGATTATGGTGTGGATTATGGAGGACAATAATGGATTATGATACGGATTATGTAGGGAAGATGATAGGTATTATATGGGGCTTATGCAAAAGATGAATGGGGAGGCTTAGCCAAAAGCATGGACCATAGTAATATGATGGGGGAGATATGTAGGATAATGAGTGAAGGATGAGTTGAAGGAGTTATGTGGATTTGTTGTGAGATGGAAGGGAACCATGACCAATGGTTGCACACATTGTGATAAACTTTGAAGCTTTTGATGGGAAGGTGGTGTAGGAAGCAATGGAGATGTTTGCTTAGGAGATGGGTGATGAAGTGCTTTAGGTACCCACATAGACTTAGTATTTTTATGACTTTTATTGGGCTTGTGGGTTTTAGGACTTTGATATTGTTGAATGGAATGTGCATTTTGGATGGGAGGGGATGGTTGGGATTTTTGTGACATGGATGCCTCATTCGACTTGATTTCTTTTTGCTTAGGTACCCAAATCATTTGGTTTTTAGACTTTTCTTTTGAAGGTATGGGTTTATATAGCTTTTTAGATGTACTTGGATTTGACTTTTTGAAATTGTATTCTAAGGCATTAAGACCTTTAGAATTTTTGACTTTATAAATAGAGGCATCCAAATTTTTATTTTTGAATCCCATGGGGTGGATGGAATGAGTGGAAGCTTTATGTTTACACAATGTGTGCATTTGTTGGTCATGACTAGGATATTTAGGGTATTTATGAATGATTGGAATATTAGGTGTTGGAAGCAATGGTGGCAAAGTGGATGGAGGGAAGTGTATGGTCACATGCTTTTGACATTTGTAGGATAATGGAGATGGAATGGCAATGTATGTTTTGGGAATATGATAAGGCTTGTGGTGAAAAGTGGACTTAGGATGCATGGAGGAAGTACCAACATCTTGAGATTGGTGTCCTTGGGGTATGCAATGGGCAATGGGACTAGGTGTAGGTGGAACACTAGACATGAGTTCCTTATTGGAAAGACCAAGTGGATATGATGGAGGACTTGCAATGGGGTTGATATTGGTTTGATCTTCTATACTAGCTTGGGAGGCAAGTGTCTCATCAAGGAAAGTGGATCTTGATGGGGTTTGGGTGGGATCATGAATGGCATAACAGTCAAGGAGTGGATCATTTTGGACTTCTTGGTCAATGGTAGGGTCTTGGTCAAAGATGGGGTTGTCGTGGATGATATAATTGGGATTGAAATCTTTGTCAAGGGTAGGTGTATTTTGGATATCTTGCTCATGGATGGGTATAGGATCAAGTTGCTCATAAATAGCTTCTTCATAGGTAATATCTTGATCATAGAAAATATATATGTTATGGATAGGTTGGATGAAAGTGATTTGATCTTGATTAGGACTAGGGCTTGATGTTTCCACATGCTTGGGAGTAAACTCTTGACATACGTCTTGGGTTGCTTGAATGGAAGTGGAAGGGGATGACTCTTGAAGAGACTTGACATGTTCTTGATGGTCAACAACATAGGAGCATGAAAGAGGGTGACTTGGACTTATGAGGGGAGACTCTTGACTTGGCTCAAGGGGTTGAGGATGACATGGTTGACTTGAAGGACTTGGCATGACGTTTGAGGACTCTTTGGTATGTTCAAGTATATGTGTTGAATGACATGGAGACAATTGATTCCTTGCTTGTAGCCCTTGGGTCACATCCTTTGTAGGTGGATTGGTGGATTTATGTAATGCCATCAATTTATGTTTTAAATATCTAAATGTAAGGCATTGATTTGATGGAGGATTAGATGATGGTGGGGGTAATGAAGAGTTTGATGGGTCAGAAGGTGGAGATGCCAATGGATTAGGACTAGGACATGGTGGATTAGGGATAGGCATTTGATTGGATGGTGGTAAGGGTGCATGGACTAGATTGGTGTTCCCCTTGTCAAAGGTATCATTAAGACTTAAAGGCTCTTGATGTTGTTGCCAAGGTGGACTTGGGATCCTATATTGTTGTTGTGATATGGGTGGATATGTTGATGTGGCATTGACATGATAGGTAAATGGGTTTGGTTGGCATGATGATGAAGGTGACACATAGGATTGTGGTTGAAAGTCTTGAGGTTGGAATGGTGTTTGGACTTGTGATATGATTTGTTGTTGTGATGATGATGGAGGGGTTGAATAGGATAACGACTGTTGAAAGGTTGATTGATGTGGATAAGGGTTGACATTAGAAGAGTTGTGATAGGTTGATGAAGGGGAAACTTGATATGTGGATGGATGAGGTTGATATGATGATATAGGTGACACATAGGATTGATGTGAAATTTGTTGATGTATTGATTGGACTTGATAATGTGCTTGTTGGACTTGACCATTGGCCATGAGGTATTGGATTTGTGCTATGAATTGTTGCATTTGAGGTGATTATTTTTTTGAAGTTGTTGGATCATGTCATGGACTCTTTGAATGATTTGTTGTTTTAAAGGTGATTGACTTGTTTGAGCTTCATGAAGCATGTGAATAAGCTCTAGTGCTATGTCTTCAAATGGTGTCATGGTGTAAAATGATGTTGATTAGATTAAAGAGATGATGATGATTAGGATATGATGTGGAATGATAAAATTGGGCGATTTGGATGATGTGGCAAGTGTTTATTGGAAGTTTGACTTGGGCAATATCAAACACAAGATTTTACATGTAAATGCATAAACACACACCAAGCACAATGATAAGTTTGTCTTCCAAGATTAAATGTTATGATTAAGCAAGCACTTGAATACACAACAACAAGCCCTATGACTAGTCAAGTGGGGTATGGCCAATTAGGTCTCACGCTAGTTTGCACAAGGTTGACTAAGGGATTATTTGAAAGCAAAATCTTGCCAATAAGTCGGGAGAAAGGGGTAACCCACCCTTCACCTTCACTTCCCAAAGGTATAAAGTTCTTTGGGGCTTAGCTCAGAGTGACAAGATTTCAACTCCCAAACGAGCATGTCTTTGGATTCACACTCTATTGAGGTCGTCCCTTGGAGGGGTGTGTGCTCCAAGCAGGCCTCCTACGAAGGGTATGACAAAAGCAAACCAAGTGAGGTGTTTTGGAGGACACACACACTTGATTCACACTCGCAAAGATTAATTTCCCTTAGAAGGGTGTGTGCAAGAAGTTGAGTCCACTTTTTGGCCAAAAAGTGGAAGTGTTTTCCCTGATTTTCAGAATTTGACACATTTGACCTTAAAATTTGAAGCACTTAGAGATGGAATCTTCATAAAAGTCACTAATCATAAAATGTAGTACTTGGAGTCTAGTTTCCAAATATGTAATTTATTTCAATACCCAGATTGTAAAAATTGAGTTTCAATAGGTGTTTCTAAAAACCATTGTTTAAAAGTCACTTTTTTATACCATACCATGCACGTGTACGACATCCATATTTTGACCTAAATTATCATATTTTTCTAAATCCTTTTGGGAAAAGATTTGTGACTCACTAAAGCTTGCTTTTAATATTTTTTATAATTTTTTATTGAATATATATATTTTTTATTAAATATTTATTAGGCATATTTGTCATTTTGAAAAATCGTCGTGTACGACACGCATAAGATGATCTAAACTTATCATTTTTTGATTTTTTTTTTAAAAACTGAAAAGAATTGTCTGAAGTTTGCTCTTGTGCAATTCGTTCGTCAAAATGTTATGTTGATCAAAAGTTATTAAAATACTAAAAAAACCTGATAATTCAAGTTTATGGACTAGTTTCATTAGAAATTAATTGAAAAATAGAAAAAATAATCAAATTATTAAAAAAATTACATATTTGGAATCTGCACTGTCTCATCCATAATGGGTTTTAATTTTGTAAAAAAATTCTACAAAATAGGTCTTCAAACATATGTCCAAAGTCATTATTTTCCTGTGACATTAACAGGACCTTCAAGTTGCAGGTCAAACTAGGTCCAAAGCTTAGGTTCGGGTCCCCAAGCCATTTCTCGAACCAAAAAACAAGCCAAAAAACCCACTCAAAAATTCATAATTTAAAAAACGGGATAAAACGAGATCCTGTTTCAAACGGGATCTCGTTTCATAAAACCATTTTTTATGGTTCTATGAAATGGGATCCCGTTTTGAAATTCTTCCAAAAACGAAAATTTCAAAAATGGAAAGTTTTCAAACGGGATCCTGTTTTTAAAACTTTCCATTTTGAAAAATTTTCAAAACGGGATCCCGTTTTGAAAATTTTCCAAAATGGAAATTTTGAAATCCCATTTCCAAAAATGGGATCCCATTTTCTAAAAACGGGATCCTGCTTTTTAAAAATGGGATCCCGCCTTTTAAATAGCGGGATCCCATTTTTTGCAAGCCAAATTCATTTTTTTGCCTAAGGCAAAAACTTCCACGTTTCGTGGACTCAACTTTGTGCACTTACCCAGAAATGAAATGTGTGCAAAACAGTTCAAGCACTTATTCCTTTTAACCCCAAATCAAGATGTGTGATTGAAGACAAAATTCGTTTTAAGCCCAATTTCAAATATGTGATCAAACAAGATTGATTTTATACCCCAAATTGAAATTTGTTGACAAGCAATGATTAATGAGAAATGAAAGATTAGAATATATGCACCTGATTATTCGCTTTCCAATTTAGCGTGTGTGACCGATGCCAACGTTGTTCCAACTCCTTTGATGCACCTACAAGCCACAAAATCAAGAAAGACCAAGTAAACTTGTATAGAAGAAAGCTACTTGAAGAAGATGAATTCTGATAAAAAATTGATTATGACACATTCACCTAATAATATTTGCAACGTTGTGAAGTTCGTCTTGTTAGCTTTCCGATGAATCCTCGTTTGCGCAATTTGAAGCTTGTATGAAAAAGTTATGATAAAAAGAAAAATAAAATGCCCTTTCTAAATTAAATCTAAATTAGAAACTTTTAAATTTAAAATCTAAAAACTAATTAAAAATCAAAATCTAATTTTAAAAAAAATCCAATTTAAAAATCTAATTAAAAAATATTCTAATCTAGAGAAAATCTAATTGAAAAATCTAATGAAAAAAATCTAATTAAAAAAAATCTAATTTAGAGAAAATCTAATTAAAAAAAAATCTAATTAGAAAAAATCTAATCTAAAAAAATCTAATTAGAAAAATCTAATCTAAAGAAAATCTAATTAAAAAAAATCTAATCTAAAAAAATCTAATTAGAAAAATCTAATTAAAAAGAAATCTAAAAAACTAACTATAAAAAATTAAGAACTAACTTAAAAAGATGCTTTCTAATAAAATCCTAAAGGAATGCAACCATCGAATATTTGCATAAAAGGTGAAAAAAAAGGTTATGAAAGCTTAAAAAGTGTGCCAAAGAGATACTTAAGGAAAATCAAAAGCACGATGGAGTGGAGTGGGCAAAAGGAAAGAGAGGCGGGCAAAATAAATGGAAGATTACGCCAAAGCAAAGACAGGGGGAATCCCGCGTACTACAAGAGCAAACAGGAAAATGGACGCTAGGGAAGACGGCTATGTGGATGAGTCTTTATCCTCAAATGCTGCTTATTCCAAACACCCAAGCGCTTGCTGATGGAATACAGTGCTCGGAAAGGAATTCATTGACAGTGATAGACAGTGTACTATAGCGGTAGGTTAATGATATAGGCGAGGACAGTGATAGACAGTGATAGGCGAGAAGGAGCCGAGAGGAGTTGAATGTGCAGACCTCGACATACCAAATGAGGACTTTTTGTTGATTGTAAAGCAGGAGTCGTCAGCAGTGTTTAAGCTACCCCAGATCGAGTATCAAAACTTTGTATGCCCACCAAAATATATCAAAAGCACATTCTTTCAAAAGCGTTAAGGCTTGGCGCACAGGTAAATTAAAAATGCTACAATGAAGCCTCACGAAAATTCAAAAAGAATGAATACTGCAAAAGATGATTTATGAAAGCTCAGATGTCTCTCTCAGAGATTTGAAAATTTTCTAAATTGCAGAGAATTTTTGAAAACAATGCCAGACAATAAATGTTTAGAATTGTGGTGCAGTAAAAGAGTTGAGGACGCCCATTGATGTTATCTCTGGATAAAAGGAATTGCGCCAGAAAATTTGTTCAACAAGAAGAGTTAAAATAATCAAATAAGCAAGATAATAGCATGAAAATCAAAAAATGTGAAATCCAAATTTTCAATGCAATTAATCTTTTGTATTTGCAAACACAGAGGTTGAAGGAGCTTTAATACTGTAATCAGCCAACAAAACCTGTAAAAATCCACTTGCAAAACTTAACAGACGAGGGTTAGATAATGCCAATTTTTGTAAGAAACAAAATCTGCATGAACTAATGATTAGATCCTTGGAGCATGTTCACGTCGGGTTCACCAAATGTAGATAGGGTAAAATCAGATTTAATGTTTAATGAAAACAATAAACTAATTAGATCTTATCATGCACAATAGAGTACGAAATAATACGAAAATCACAATAAACAACACAAAGGCAAACCGATCTCCGCATTAACTCGATTTATCTCCATTGCTCTTCTCCACCTGCATGAGAATGCGAGATTTTGAAGGGTTGACAATGGAGGAATGTTGTTTGCTCATTCTTGCAACATAACGACTTGACAATGACAATGACAAATAGAAAGAATGATAGATAAAGAAAGAAGACTGATTTTGACAGAGTCTGGATGCTAGACCAATCAACCCCCTAAATGGATTGTGAGAGGCCGTATTTATAGAGTCGTGACGTTGACGAAAATAAGATTTGACAAGATTCGACAATGATTTGATTTTTGACAAAAGAGGAAATACAACGAGATGAGATAAGATTTCAAAAAAGATAGAAAGATTTCATTTCCTGTTTTAAGGAAATAAATCTCGAAAAAGACGAGAAGGATAATTGATGAATTATCTAATTAAATAAATTAATTAGATGCACACGAGTTCAGTTTTGGAAAGAAAGCGAAAAGATCTTTTTAGGATTTTATTAATTAAATAAATTTTGAATTTATTTAATTAACGTTGAATTTATGATTTCATTAATTAACATTAGAAGAATGAATAGAAATGATTTAATTAATTAAATAATCTAAATTATTTAATTAACATTAGCGAAATTGATGGATTATGAATATGAATTTAATTAAATAAATAAAATTTATTTAATTAAATAGATGATGACATGGGTACCTAGGGCAGGGCGTGCTACAAGATGCCTAAATGATGTAATGTCGAGACAGGTGTTGCAAGAGGACAATTTTGGGTGTCTACAACAAGGATGAAAGAAATGTTGCTAATTGTATAGAAAATTTAAGAAGAGTTGTGTTATTGAAATCTAAAGGAGAGAGACCAAAATTTAAGATGAAGAATATATTGGAAGGAGAACAAAGTGCTAGGGCAGAGTGTGTAGCCCATCAGGGCAAAAGAAATTAGTTACAAGGTAGCAAAAGAAGAGGAAAGCAAGTTTTTTTTGACAAGATGACACCTAAGGTAAAGATGAAGACAAAATGGAAATGTTTCAAGGAATCCAAAAGACAAAATATAGAAGACATAAAGCAAGAGAGTTCAAAGGTGGATCCTTGTTACTACACTCAATTCAAGAGGGACTTGAATTCTTTTTTCTTCAGGAGTATGGTGCAGGAGCACCTAGTTGAGTTCATGCCTCCATGAGGCCATTTTGTTATTTTGGTTTGAGTTTTGGGTTTTGGTCATGTAATAAGGTCTATGAGACCATTTTAGGTGTATTTGATTCCATTAATAGGTGGTTAGGTGGTTTGTTGAGTCATATTACAAATATTGTAAAAGTTGTCAATTCTTGCAAATATTGTCATATTGTAAAAAATGCAAAAATGCAACAAAAGGAAGATGAAGGGTCAAAGTCGATTGGAATTAAAAGAAGTTGGTTTGTAACTAGTTGGGAAAGGTTAAAAAGACCTGGTTCCACCACTTTTTTTGGCTGTTGAAGGTTGGGAGGAGGTTTTGGAGCAATAAACAATTCATTTTCTGTATTCTTATTGTGTTCCTTATTGTTCCTCTCAATGGAACGTGCTTGTACAGATAAATGAAGGTTTGAATCCTACTGTAGATGATAGAGGGTTAAATCTAGTTTCTATGGCTTTTTGTTTCATTCCATTTCATTAGGAAACAAGAGAGATATTGCATTTTCTTTGTAGACTACTTGAAACCCTGGCTGGGTTAACCAATGGCATAGAAAAATTAAGTTTCTCAATAAATCACAAGTGGAAATCCACAAAAATTGGTGCATAGGTCTGTGAGGACATGCTCTTTGTGCTCTCCAAGTTACAAGAGTCGGGGATAAGGTTTTGTGCAAGTATGATGATGTCCTAGGCTGGTAAAAGCATGTTTTTAAACAATAATGAGGTATAAAAGTAGGGTTTTGAAGAAAAGATGATTGGAACCCATCTTAGTTGATGGAATTAGCATGTGAAGATCCTATATGAAGTGTTTAAGGTGTTTGAGAGGATATTTGATGTCGGGAGTTTAGAGAACCAATAAACCCTTCTTGAAATAAGCATAATTAGGCCTTGTAACAACAAGACAGTCAATTTTAAGGCCCTATATTGCAAAACAACCACCCTTGATTTCCACATATGTTGAATAACTTCTAAATGGGTACTCAAAATAGGTTTTAGATTTTGGAAATTAGGTCTGGTTTGCAAGTTATGTTTGAATTACCGTGAATTTCTCCTCTTTTAAGTTTTTGTGCAAACGTAGCAACATAAATTTGAAGGATATGTTTCAAAGAAACCAAGTGAGCTTTTGAGACATGTTATGAAGGGGATTAATGGGTATCTAAAACTGGTTTTTTTTTGTGGGTAGGTGTCATTTTATGAAAATTATGGTCAAATTTCACTATTTGGAATGCTACAAGCGAGTTTGAAGAGATTGTGAGAAAACAGTAAGTTAGAGTTTCAAGGTTGAAAGATTGTCCAAAGTTGATTGATTTGTGATTGGTTAATATTATCCTTCCATTCTCTACATCACAATGGATGTAGGGTTAGATTTGATTCTTGGGGATGAGTGATGACGGGGATAGGCAAATATAAGGTTATTGGCCAAATTTCAAGCAATAATACACCAACTTGCATGTTATTAAATGCATAAAGAATAGTCAAATAATAGTTGGTCCAAAATATAATGGAGAATTACATGGGTACATGTGATTCTTTCCAGTACATTGTGCCTCCACTTTGACTTGCATGACAACTACTGTGAGGGTGCATGTCAACATAAATCAAGTAGTCAACGTGGTAACTAAATATTTTAGACACTAAAAGGATATAGATACACATGTCAATAAAGTTTACTTTCCTTGTAATGAGTGTTCCATCTTGGTTGTTTTACATTACATGTATGTAAAAAACAACAAGAATATTGAAATTAAAAGTTGTCCAAAGATCAAACAACAACATGAAACATGTGGAAGACAAGACCCAAAATGGACTACAGACAACACTAGGAAGAGGAACATGCCTTGAAAATTCCACTACATGTTTAACTTGGTCCTAAACACTCTTCACAACATTGGTCTTTAATGAACAACATTTGCATGCTTTACATATTCAAATTAGGTCGGCCTTAAGCAAGAAAACATGAAGCTTGTAGCATGTTGGCCATTACAACTTGGTGGTACACATGAAAGATTAAAAATTACTTGCACTTCTCCCAGATGAATCGACATGACCCATACAACATCTTCAAAGACTTTAAAGGATCCTCACAAAATCCAACTTGTGGCACGCACCTTCAACATATCCCAGCCAGCCAGGCAAAAGCATAACCCAACAACACCTTCATTCTAGACCATAGCCTATTTTGAAGAAACTAAAAAACACTATGCAGAGAAATAGAAAGCATCACATGAGCTTTAGGAACACTCTCCACCAGCCAATTCACCACTTCGTACAACAACATGTTGGCGCAGGCCAACAAACATTGAAACTAGCCACCGAACAATATAGTCCTACACTATGTCACTTACAAATTTCTATGCAGAAGAACAAATGACATGAAACGTTGGATATAGCCCCTTCACAACACACTGAACTTAACTTTTGAACCACGTGACCATATCTACAAACATGTTGGAATGCATAGCCAAACTTTTCACCTCTGTGAACATCCTCACAAAAATAACACTATCTTTAAATTGTCATTTGTAAAACACCTTTCTTGTAATCCAAACAACATGAAACTTGGATCACACATCCCCTAACAACATATGAATCTAACTTCCAAAATACAACAACACAACATCACCAATAGAGAAATATGGAGCATTTCTCAGAGACTCTGGCAACCAAATAGCTAGGCTGCAAACACTGCCAACCAAACTGCAACCAACTCCAACATACTTCTGACATCAATGACAACCAATACTCACACTTATGACATCAATGGCAACTAGATTGCAACAATTTTTTTAGGATAAGTTTTTTAGTTTGAAGAGTCAAAATACTTATTGACTAAAACATGTAAATAAAGGTACCCTAATGAAGCCATCATTGTCACCCTCTCTAGTAAGTAGCACCCAATGGTGGGCTAGGGAGCTGAAAACCAAATGTAATTGATTATATTGGTATTAGTAATTGCGTTGGGGATAGGTGTGCATAATGGTTGTTTACCTTGAAAGCTTAGGAACCACATAGGGTGGCAGTGGTTGCATATTTGTCACCATTGTCTTATCAATAATCCCCCCGCTTCTTTATAATTAGTCGATGGAAGGCAAATTTTGGCCCCCCTCCCAACATATACACCTCAATTATGCTAAACCCTAGGCCTAACCAAATTCAAATAATGTGGTCTACTATAATTCATTCACTACCTAGCTTTTATTTACATACTCATGTATCTTGGAAGCTCTTAATGCTTTTTTGTCATTCTAATATTGCATATCTCTTGGAGTCACTAGTTTGAATTGTTTATGTTTTTCTAGTTTATGTAGCTTATAAATTCTCTTATAAATCTCCTTGGGTTATCAATCTATTTCAAATTTATAACATACAATTATATGTGCCAACATTGGTTGTTGTTGGGGATATGTCCATCTTGTAAGAACTACAATAACTTATAACTTCAAGAGAAGACTAGCAAAATAAAATTGCACAACAATAACCCACTTCATCATGATTACACTGGAATCATGATTGGACAAACACAATGGTATATATAGGGCAACAAAACACAAGATAGGGAAATGAAGATTAAAAAATATATTTTACATAGGTTCCTAGAACCTACCTCATGACTAGTATTGTTTTCAATGTTGTTCATGAATTCGAAGCTCCATAATTTCTCCATCAAGAATTTTGAGGTAAAAATTACCTTGATCACCACACACAATAATTTAGTAAGGCCTAACCCATAAGGAATAAAATTTCTCATGATTTCCTTTGTCTTATCATATGGACTTTGATAAAAGAACAAGATCTCCTAGTTGAAACTTCCTTTGAAAAATCTTCTTATCAAAGACGTATTTTATTTTCTTCTTCTCAACATATTCCTTTCATAGGAAACCCTTCTCACCTCAATCAACTAGCACACTCTTAAGAAAATAATATCTCTTCTTCACCTTCAATTTTCTACTATACCTGATAAACTGGTAACCGATATTGATTGATAATTTAGCCTCTACACCATAGACTAGAATTAAAATGGACTTCACCCAATAGCCTTCTTATATGTTATTCAATCTTCCCAAAAAACATAATTCAATTTATCATCCCATATTTTCTTCTTTGCATCCAAATTTTTTCTAATGACATTCATGACACACTTATCATTTGGTTTTTCTTGTCCATTTCCCTATAGATGATAGGGGATGAATGTGTCAACAGGATCTTATTTTTCAAGAACATATATTAATAAAATCCCTAGATCTAAAAAATGTTGCATTATCAACAACTATATTTGATGAAACACCAAATTTGGTTATAATAGTAGTTAGTAGAAAATCAATCATTAGTTTTTTCATGGTGTTACTTATAGGGATTGCTTCCACCCATTTTGTGAAATAATTGTTAGAAACTTGCAGCCATTAAAGACAATTTCCTCATAACCCAAAAGAGAAATATATGCAACTAAGTATTCATAATCCACATGTAAGAGAATAGACAACATATCCATGAAAATATGACACAAGATATACCCTGAGAAAACCCTCAAGAGGGAAAAAACTCAGCCTCCAAAAGCATCCATCTCTCATGTATTATTCAGCAATAAAGATTACAATACATCTTCAGAGTCTTTATGAACACCATTGAAGCAACAAGTCCTCTCCAAGCAATCCATGCGAACAAGCATGCAACCACACATCCTGCACCATGCTTCAAACCCTCACAAATGCTAACCAGAGCTAACCTACCAATTGACTAACCTTAAACAACTACCTTTGTGGTTGCTTTTATAGAAGCAAGCTCCACAAAACCACCAAGTGGTATTACACAAAACTATGTGACTAAAACCATGAGATTACAAAACCATGTCCCCTTATTTAATATTGGGTACTTTATTTATTATTTCTTCCCAATATTAAATAATTACATTTTTACAACTTAACTCGCAATGTTACATGCAACATTAAGTGGCCCCAAGAATAATTAAATTAAATACATTATTGCAAGGTGTACAATACACCTTTTCCTAACATTCTCCCACTTGTATACATTGCATAAGGGGAAAAAGTAACCTCAAAACATAAATCAAATGAACAATCCATATAGCCACATATACCATCATGGAATCAAAGTGCTCCATGTGCTTCATCAAGATACCTGCAACAATAATCAAAGTGACCACCATCCCAAGGATGAATGCTCTCATCATCCATCATGCCAATGCACAAAGATAAGAATCCATCCAAAAGAGAAGCCACACAATCTGTCACAACGAAGCATAAGTCTTGCTCAACTGATATCCCAAACACAACACTCAATCCAAAGGTATCAATATGCACCAATAGTTGTCAAGATACACAAACCCAAAGCTAAAATAACACCCATAGCAAGTGTCAATACAACCAACTATCCATACCTCCAAGGTATACAAAACATAGTAAACTCATTCCATAAACATATACACCCATAAACTGAAATCTTAAACTCCATGTGCAAAACCTATCAAAGAATGACATACACATCCAAAATCTCCCACTGCATGGGTAATGCAAATATGAAAAAGATCAAGGCATACCAATTCTACCAATAACATCATATAGAAAGTGTAAACAACATCATGTAGAACCAAGGAATCATCCACAATGATATACAAACCTGTCAATCAATAACTTATAAGAACAAATCTCACCACAAGTCTCCATAGCTCTCCCAAGTTCTCCACACCCAACAAAGGAAAAAGATAAAGCAACCTCCATGTCATCACCCAAGAACATAAGTGAAAACACATGACCACAAGCTAGTGATCACAATAGCTCCAACCAAACCTCAAACCAATGTAATGTGAAACCGAACATCCAAGAAGATAACCAAGACCAAAAGAGAGAAACTATGCACATCATATACCTGTAGAAAAATCTCTTACATACACATCTAAATGCCAATTGTGTCACGTATGATCTCCTCCACAACACCCCAAAAGAAAAACCATAACAACATCCAACCGTTCAATCACCAAGATCAAACATAACATATGTATCGTGTAATCAACATGGATGCAAGCCTCTCATAACCAAAGAAGATCAAACTATATCCATTCCCAATGAAGGAAATAAGCCCAATACATCTCCTAAACTTAACATTAATGAATGTGATCATAATTCATAAGGAGATAAACATGCCAACACTCCTCAAATGAACCCTCCAAAACCATATATCCATGGCTCAAGATCCTTATGCATGAGAAGATAAAGCATAAACATAAAGCACCTAAAAGAAACAATGGGCAATACCTCTCAAGTGAAACTGCCAAGTAGACCAAGAGTGGGGAATAAGAATGCTCCTCCAAGGCATCCAAGTCATCATGACTCATCCAAGAACACTCTCCTCATAGGTCCATGTTGAACTCACGTCCAACCAAGGTGTAGGCTCCTCAAACTTCCTATTGAAATCTCATCAAGAGTAACCATCTCAACACATGTCTCTAACCATAAGAGAAATCAAGCCTCACCCATGTCTCCAAGTATCCATGAGTGCCTGTAACCAACCAATCCATGCCAAACTCCAAATGCAACATAGCACCATCATGAAGTAATCAAGCAAATGATCAATGTATCCAAGACCAAGAGAACTACACAAGATCAATGTCAAAACTCTAATCATGAATCAGGAACATAAACATGACAACATGATCTAACCATCTCCTACTAGGAGATTACATACAACAATGCATACATCCCAGTCTCAAGAGAGAAAGTACCATGCCAAAAATCTAACATATGATCAAGAGTAAACCATGACATAATAGCTAAACATTCTAAACCAAGAATCAACATAATATGAATAAAACCATCCCCT
Source organism: Sequoia sempervirens (assembly GCA_007258455.2). NCBI lineage: Eukaryota > Viridiplantae > Streptophyta > Pinopsida > Cupressales > Cupressaceae > Sequoia > Sequoia sempervirens. Next base: position 30,645 of record VDFB02259590.1, on the reverse strand, counting down.
GTCAATGAAACCAAAGATGCCAATGAACTATCACTGCATAAAAATAGAAACCAAGAGTCCATCCATGACACCAACAATCACTGTAGAAGACCATCCACCATCAAATGGTGAATCCATATCATTGCCAACAAATCCCACTGAACTATGATGCTGAGTCACACATGGCATTGTGACAACCATCCTCTCAATGAAGGTCATCCAGGTCTACACACACACCTGAACTGTCAGTAACATAACAAGTAGAACCAAAATCTCCAAGCCAAGAAGATACCTACAACCGCCAAACCATCATAAACATATCCAATCACCGCCAATCTATCATTCTCAAAATCTCCCATTGAAAAGTGTAACCAAGCTATCCATGACATCATGATAAACCACATGCTACAACTCCCAAAAAACAACTTTCTAGGTACTATAAGAAATATCCATCCTCTTATCTCTAAGCACACATACCAATATACAAATGACCCAAAAACAAGGCCAACTATCAAAGTGTGCAACGACAATGAATCAAACCTGGTGAATAAAGATAATCCACAACCAAGTCATCCCACTGCAAGTAAACGGGTAGCTAATCCACAACCTACATGACTTGTAGATCCAATCACTAAAACATGCAAAATCATCATCACATTAGTAAACTGCAAACTAAGATATCTAAGAGAATAACCATATAGACCAAAATGACTCAAACACCAAATCAACCTCTGATCTGATTTGCCAAACATGTCCATATTCAAGTACCATAGTTAAGGAACCAAACACACCACCACAATGCACCCACATAAACCAACAACTCAACCCAATTGTGTCCACATATCTACATAATCATAGTCAACTGCATAGGTCTCATATCATAACTGTACCTGGTAATACCATCTCACCTCCTCAACATGACAACAAAACTAGCAAACCAAGTGACTAAACCAAGCCACCAAAACTAAACATGCATCAACACTGAAATATCAATGGGCATAGACAACCCATGTCCAAGTCATAAATGCAACATGTAAGTATAGACTGCCTACAACATTGCACAACTTGCAGATACAACAATGCAACATACAAGTCCAATCATATACTAATAACCATGTTAAATGAGAGAGTAATATGAGATGTACAACTAAGTATACAATGAATCCAACATCAAATCTCCAAGATTTGATCATCCATAAACTCACAATATCACCATAGTCAAAGAAACCCATAAATAGCTCAGATAAAGAAAACAACAAATAAACCATGCCAAAATATATCCAAACCTAAACCACTGTGTCAAGCTCTGAACAAGCTTTCTGTCGACTATTCGAAGTCCAAAATCTGACTTCGTATGCACTTGATATCACCTCTCGAAGCTCTAATAGAACACTTGACTTTGATCAAGCAAAAAACTACCAAAACTGCAAAATCTAGAAAAATTTCTAACACCATAGTGTAAAGCTCCAAGTCAGCTTTCCAATGAGTCTAAGAAGTTGAAAATCTGACATACTAGGCAAAAGTCATGCCCCTTCGAAGTAAAACAACAGTTTACACTTGAGGCAAAAAAATTTAACCACCCCTGGTGGCTGGGCGGTGGCCCCACCTGGGTGGCGTTGCTCCTTGGGTGGCAGACCCGAGATAAAGTTTCATTATGATTAAATTTTCCATTTTCAATTTTTTATCAGGCTTTTTTTATTTCATCTACAGATTTATAAACAATGGCAGAATATTTTTAAAAAATATATATTTTATTTATTTATTTTTGCTTAAGCGATTATTAAACCGTTGTCGAGCTTTTTAAAGGCCCCGTCGGCAATAGAGGTCCTGCTAGTTTTGGTAGCCGACACTGGACCGAGGCATGGTCCCACTGGTGTATTGGCCACTGGCTGATAGGCCGACAACCTCTGTGGGCTGTAGGGACTATCCTTGTGGTAGCACAGAGGACTGTGGTACAAGGTTCACCCCCAAAAATATATATATATATTTTCAATAAAAAAAATTTCAGTGGGTCCTTTGCTTTTTAATTTTTTTATTCATTTGCATGATGAATTTTTTCGACGAGAATTTTTTTTAAAAATTCTGTACGACCTGCAAAATTGAGATTTTACAAAAAAAATTGCATTTTTTTTCAACTTTTCCAAACTAGGTCAAGTTATATATCAAAATTCGTCTCTTGGCCAACCTAGATCCAATTATGAGGTTAATTTTGTTCCAAGAGGTCTTTTGTAAATTTTCCCCCACAAAACCCCCACTTGAATGCAAAACCAAGAAACCCATTTCACCCAAAATTTCTCACACCCCAAATCTGCAAACAACCTATCAAAACAACAAACCTAAAACATTTAGATCTGATAAACAACCTGCAAAACCCTAATATCTTGCCATGTCTTTGATTCTCTCATGCAATACATAGATTCAAACTCAAACAAGATTGTTTTCAACCAAGGGTTATACAACCACAACCAAAGCTCTGATACCACTTGTTGGAATCTTGCAACCATTAAAGACAATTTCCTCATAACCCAAAAGAGAAATTTATGCAACTAAGTATTTATAATCCACATGCAAGAGAATAGACAACATGCCCATGAAAATATGACACAAGATATACCCTAGGAAAACCCTCAAGAGGGAAAAAACCCAGCCTCCAAAAGCATCCATCTCTCATGTATTATTTAGCAATAAATATTACAATACATCTTCAGAGTCTCCATGAACACCATTGAAGCAACAATTCCTCTCCAAGCAATCCATGCGAACAAGCATGCAACCACACATCTTGCGCCATGCTTCAAACCCTCACAAATGCTAACCAGAGCTAAATTGCAAATTGACCAACCTTAAACAACTACCTTTGTGGTTGCTTTTATAGAAGCAAACTCCCATAAAACCACCAAGTGGTATTACACAAAATTATGTGACTAAAAGCATGAGATTACAAAACTATGTCCCCTTATTTAATATTGGGTACTTTATTTATTATTTTTCCCCAATATTAAATAATTACATTTTTACAACTTAACTTATGTCCCAATGTTATATGCAACATTAAGTGGCCTCAAGGATAATTAAATTAAATACATTATTGCAAGATGTACAACACACCTTTTCCTAACAATAATTAGTCTTCACCAATATCCATTTGTATTTATTCCTAGTTTTTTTTGTTATCTCCTCCACAAAATCTATACCCTACTATTGGAATGGAGTCTCCAATGAAATTGTAGTGAGGGAGAGTGCACTTGCAAATTTTCTTACCAAAAATTCTCTAGCAAGCATCACACCATTTTACAAATTTGGCCACATATCCAATAATGTTGGCCACTAATAACCTACTCATAATTTTATGAGCAATATTTTTTGACATGAAATAGCCACCACATAGTCCTTGGGGATATTCCTCAAAAACATTTTCAAACTTATCATCTAATTTTTTTAAGAGAAAACCATCAAGGTTTGTCCACATTAATTGACCTTGTTATAGCATGTATCTCTAAGCTTCCATATTCAATGTTCTTCTTTTCTTATCATCTAGTTCTGATGGACAAATCAAGTTTTATAAATAAAATATAATGTAATTATACCAAGGGAAATCCTATAAATAACAAGGAGAAAAGGATTAGAGTTCACCTGATGCACTTTAGTTGTATCCAAATTTGTATTAGCCATTATTTTTCCTAGGCCTTGACCTCTGCTTTGCTTGGTTGTTTTCACCTACAAGATATTTTCGTGGTTCATGTTGGTCCATCTGCACATTCTTCTGATGCCTCTTACTACAAAAAAATATCTCAAATTATTGTATGTTGCATAAAGGCCACGATCTTTGCTTCTTGAGATATGACATGAAGTTATTTATTGCCTTAACAAGAGCATAGGTGTGCTTTTCTGTTATAGAATAATTCAATTCAAAATTGCTTAATGATTTGTTGAAGAATTATATTAGTTGTTCAAATAATTTTTTGTTCTTCTATAGAAAAACAAAAACAATAGTGTATAACAAGGCAAAGGAAAATAATTGGAAATATTTTGAATAATATGAGCTTGCCAACATTGGTGCCTTCTTTAGTATCTTTAATTTCCATGAAGGGATCATTTCATTCATTTTTCCAACTTGATGGTTGTCCCTTTTTCATGACTTTGGAATTTGCCTTTATTTTTTCTACAAAGTAACAAATCTCCTAACAAAATTAATCTTCCTAAAGAATGATTGAAATGCCTTGACAATTTTGGGTTGTGACATAAGATCAAGGGATTTGACATGTTTTGGATCAATTTGCACCCCCTCCTTGGACATAATATGTCTAAGAATATTCCCCTCCACACCAAAGATAATTTTTTGGGGACTCATAAATCTCGTACTATAAACATCTTTGGAGTATGTAGTCAAACCATCTTGGTAGAATATAATAATTTTATTAATAAGGCCAATAAATGCCACATCCATGAATCATTGGAATTATTCACATGAAACTGAACCATGTTGAAACTGGTTCAACATTCCAATGACACAATAGGAATGAGATCAAGGTGTGGGACCTTACAATTTAGATTAGACCTCCAAAGAAGGCCAACTTCCTTTCTAATCTAGATGGAGAGTGTTGATTAAACTCAATAGTAGATAAACCCACATACTGATCCAAATCTATGTAACACCTCTCTAACCTTAGCCTGGGTAAGATAGCATTTCAATTTTGATTTGGTATTCTAATGGTTAAATGTTGTTATAATGAGATTAGACATTGATGATTATGGGAAATGTTATCATGATTAGTTATTATTCTGGATTACATGCTTATATGTTTATATACTATTATTATTGCTTTTGTATGATTATGGAAAGAAAAGGGATGATGTCATAACACTCATATCCAAGAGGCTTACGATATCATGACCCTCTTCTTAATGATTGATGTTGCTTCGACTATATAATATATGTTATATGCACATGTACTTTGATGTGTGATTGGAGTGATGCAGGTACTGAGTATCGAATCTACTTGGATCCACAGGCCTGAGCATACTTGTATTCCCCGATGGTGGCTACTGGAGGTAGTCATAGGCCAAATGTCCCCTACCCTAGCCCATTGCACCTTGTTAGTGCAGCGTTCTCGTATTGTTGTCTTATTGTCCAGTTACCTAACGATAACTTCCAAAGCACCTTTCGGTCGCATGTGGTTTACCAGTATGTTTTGTTGAGGTATTTTGTTATGGTTTCCGTTAATTTGTTATGTGGCTATATATTTTGGTTGTTGGTGTTATGACGTGGTTTCATAGATGGTATTTTATAGTGTTTTATTGATTGGAGATTGGAATGGTTATATCCGTGAGGTTTTAAATATGTTGTTTTAAGTGATTTTTATTGATCATTCGAGAGAATGATATATTTCATTTAGTAATTTTAAATGATTTTATTAATCCTTTTTGTGAGCTCTTATAGTCTTATTTAAATCTTGTTGGGGAGCTTGTGTGTATTTTAATGTTGGATTTAAATTATTATTTTTATGTGTAATAGGGAATGTTGTATATTTAGTGATTTTAATTAATTGATTTGGGGAGCTTTAATAGCTTGTTTAATAAAATGTATTATTTCATTTTCTATTGTTTTGAAAGTATATAAAATGGAAGGAATATTTGTTTTGGGGGAATTATCTTTTGAAGGAGATGGAATTTTCTGTTTTGGGGAAAGAGGAGAAGCCCCATGATTTGGGCGATAGAGTTGGGGAGAAATGTGGGAGATTCTTTGAGAAGAAACTTGTGGGTATTCGATTGTTGATTTTACGTGTCGTTTCCTCCTTGTTGTTCTATTTTGGAACTTGAACGTGCCTTACATATAGAGCATTCTCTCATTTCAGTTTTGGGGCAGCATTGAGGTATTTTTCTGTGTGGTTCTTGAAACCCTTGAATTTCTGGTGATATTGAATGTGATTTAGCTTAGGAATGGTGTGCTTTGAATTTACTTATGGAAGATTTATTCCTCTATTTCATTTGTGTGAATATGGGGAGGTTGGATAATGTTTGTATGGGATTCGATTAGTTGCTCTGTAGTTTTCTTTATGGAAGACTTGACTATGCATTTTCAGCTTGTTTCATTGTCATTGATTGTTCTTAAATAAATCCATTCTCTTGTCCTAAACTTTTAAACAAAGGTGGAATTCAACTAGAAATAGTTAAATCTGAAATGGGTTGTTGGCAAAATGGATTTTTGGGCACTTCCATTCTCTTTTTTTTTTTTTTAGTTTTTGCCCAACTTGTGAAAACACGTTTTTTGATGCTACTCTTTAACCACTTGATATAAATGCAAAATAAAGTTGGATTCCATGTAGAAATTCCCATATCTCAATTGGTTCTTTGTTCGATATTTAATCCGGGTATTTTCATTTTTCATGTTTTTGCCCAGCTTGGCTAAAAAATACATTTTTCAAAACAACACTTTATTTTTTGTCATAAACTTAGAAACCAAAGGTGAAATCCAATTGGAAACGTCAAAATATGAATTGGGTAAAGCTTAGAATTATAATTTGGGCACTTTGAATTTTTATGAAAATTTTATGCCCTCTTTTCATTCCATTGCGTAGCAACTGGAACCTTGTTTTGTGCCACCGTTACTTAGTAGTTTTTAATTGATTTAAAAGTGGTTTTGTGGGATGATTTAATGAGGTAATACTGATTATACGTTTGGCTTCTTTTTATTAAGTTAACGATGAAGGTTTGAATGGTATTTGATCTTTTTGTTAGTGGATGTGATCAACTATTTAAATGATTTAGCAACAATGTTTGCTTGGCCGTGTTAAATGGTTTTAATGATGGATTTTAGTGGATTTTTTATTGTTTCATGTTTTCTATGGATTCCTCGTTTGGTTAAACAAGATGAGCTTAGGTCTTGGTAATTAGAGTAGTTTTATGGAGTGGCTCTCTACGGGCCTAAGACCTGCAAGTGGTTGCCAGAGGAACTAGTAGCAGAGTTATTGTAAACAAGTGTTAACTAAACAAAAACATTGGGGTAAAATACTTATAAGATAATGATTCCTCGTGCATGGCCTTGAACGCTTGTAAAGGCTAAGGATGCACTCAAGAAGGCCTATTCTTTTGTAGACCATTGAGTTATCCATATGCAGGGCGTTGATTCAGGTGTGATTGAGTCTCCTCGTCCATATGAGAGGTGTACTTGATTCCTTGCAGTGCCATCCCTTTGAGCACACATAGTGACACTCCATCTGATTTACACTCTAGTACGTAGTACCCGACATGTTATTGTATGAGAATCTTCATGTTGTGACATTCGCTTTAATGCATTGTATTTTGTGTTTGCTCTGTGTCTGATGTGAGTGTTGGCCATATGTTACCCTTGCCTTGTTATCTCTATTTGGGCCTTGTGACTACCTTTGAGCACAGTGGGGTGGTCTCTTTTGAGTCCACACGGTAGGGAGGCATTGCCACCACCATTGGGGACCAGTGTATAGGTTATTGGAGCATCAGTTGGAGGTGTTCTCTCATGTATTTATTTAATCAAATGATGTATCTTATTTATGGCTATGACATTGTACTCATGTATATTCTTTATGTATATTGTACTCTTTTGAGATAGAAGATATAATCATATAATTTAATGAGAAGAAATGTGATGGTTTATAGTTAGCTTATGGGTTCCGATGTTGGTATCAGAATTGCTTGTATTATGATGATCATCATGGCCTTTCTTTTAGAAGTTTTCATGCAAAAATTAGAGCTTTGGCTGTGTATTTCCTTCTTGCAATAGTGTGCAAAAATTCCAGTGCAACGTAAATTTCTGTTTATTGCTCTATGTTGCTGCTGCTAAAGTTCCGACACAATGCAACTTTCTGTTTGTTGCTCTATGTTGCTGTTGCTAAAGTTTTGGTGCATCGAAGCTTTCTGTATGTGTTCTATGATGTTACAGCCGAAAATTCTAGATTAGAAAGTTCCGGAGCTATCCTGTTTGCTCTTGTTCGGATTTTCTCTGGAGGGTAAATCGGTCCTATCCTCTTAGTTGTACATTTGGCCATGCTTGGCCATGTATGTTGTCAATATATCATATCAAAAACTACTTATGTGTAGGTTACTCTTCATGTGTTTATATATATATATATATATATATATATATATCTTTGTCCTCTTTTGGCTCTTACCCTTCGGGGTTGTGTAGTGGGATGATACATCTAGTATTAGAGCTCATGTTCACACACTAGGAGCTTTGGTGTACTTGAGCCTTCTATGTTATGTTGTGATTTGCGTGAGCTTGTTATATTGTTTTCTTGTCTTGTTGATTAGCTTCCATGCCTTAGTATGGTGTATAGACCATCCTTGTGATGATCTATCTTGATGTGTTCCTTGTTTCCTTTAGGATGCCTCCTAGGGGCAGAGCCAGAGGCAAAGTTAGAGGTAGAGCCCATGTTGTAGCACTGGGATCCCTGTTTATGGTTGACACCTGCTTGGTGTGTTATGTGTGGTGGATAACAAGTGTTGTTGTTTTCCACCCCTTGCATGTCCTGTTGAGGAATTCTTTTTTGAGGGTTAGTTAGAACCTTGAGCCTAGTAAGAAGTGTATTTATATTGGTCTCCTTCTTGATGTGTGGCTCTTTTGTTGTGTAAAGGGTTGTGACCCTTGAGTGATCTCTAAGTGTGGTTGTATCCCATGTGGTTGCAGTGTGCTTGATGTGTGTGTTCCAAGTGCTTGTTGTGGCGAGAGAGTCATAGGACCTCTTGCTTTGAGTGCCTTAGTATGGCATTTTAGAGGGTTGAGTTTCCCAACTCTGGCTTGTGTTGTGGAGGAATGATGCCTCGTAGGCCTTGCCTTACCCTACGGGATTGGAGTGATTCCCTTGGTTGAGAGTCTTCCAAGGTTGAGATTGATTACTTCCCTTTATCCTGTGTTGCGAGTGGGCATGTTGGACCTTAGCCTATTGGTGGGTTGTAGGTGGCATGTGTTGCCTAAAATTACCATTGCTTGGTTTCTTTGTTCATGCTATTGGAAGGTCTATTTGACCTTTAGGGTGCCAAGAAGTTCCTTTTGTGTGTATTCTCTTCTTGAGTCTTGCTATTTTTCATCACCATGCAAAGTTTTTGGTGCATGTCTTCTTGTGCTTTACCTCATTGTGCAAGTGATTGCTTGATTGACCCTATGTGGTTTTGGATTTGCTTATGCATGCTACATTGTATTAAGATTATAAATATGCTAATAGAAAATGAATGATTGTGTTATTAGTTCATAGAGATTATTGCATGCTCTCATATGATTGATGCATTGGTGTGGAAGTACTTGTGTGATGATGAGACCATGTTGCATTTGTGCATGTGTTAGAATTGTAAATCCCTCTCTCTCCTTCTCTCTCTTCACATTGGTTTAATGAAGATGCCTATCTTTGAGTGTGTGGTGTATTGAAATCCATTGTATGCTTGTCTCTTATGAGAAAATGTTTATACATGCATGAAGGTTTGTTTTATTAGATCAAACATTGGGTAAAGGACCTAAGTCCCCAAGTTACATTCATAATCATGGAACATGTATGAATTTGAATAGAAAATCATTTTGCATTAAGCAAAAGTTTAGAGAAAAAGGGAATATTGAAACCATTAGCATGTTAATGATAAATGCAAAATGTTAAATGTATGTTGAAGTGATAATGTTGCATACCTTGTCTTGAGTAAACATTGTAATGATGTTGCACTGTGTATAGGAAATAAATGTGGTTAATATATGTGTGTAGTGAGGTGATTTACCACTTAATAATAGTGAATGTGAATGTGAGTTATTATGGCATTGTTGATTTACTCCATGTAGCACTGTGATATATTGTATGTGATAAAGATTGTAATTATAAAATTATGTTTGATGACATTATCGTCTTGAAAAGAGAAGATTGTATGGATGTTGGGAATACGCATTCTTGGAAAGTTTGTATTGATCTTGCATAATTAGAGGTGGATAATGGTTTTATTTTGGTAAGAGGAAATTGGAAAAAGGTACTCCTTGTTATGTGAACATCTTGTATTACTGCTCACATGTGTTGAGTGTTGTGAATACCCCGTACTTGCTTTGTGTGCTCATGGGATGATGAGACTGTGTACCCATCCATGGGGAATATGTTGTATTTTAGGTGTGGGATTAACCATAACATTATGTGTGCTTGTATGTTTGTTACCTAATTGAGGGCCAACCACGTGTGGTTGAAATTTATATATATTTAAGAGTATCCAAAAGTTAGTTTTGTAGAATCTCTTCTTTTGGTTCTCTAGTCCCTCAGTTCGTGAAGGGGTAGTAGTAGCCACAAAGTTCCTTGGGTGGGGTGCATAGCGTACGCATATTGTGGCGCAGAGTAGTCTCAGCTCAACTAATCCCAAGGAAAGTACTCACTACTTCCCCTTATGATGGATCAGGGTACTTGATCCATATGTGCTAGCCTAATCCCCATAGTTTTGAGTACAACAACATTGGTTTGTTAGTATTGCATAGCTGTCCGTAGGGACGTTGAGTTGGAATTTCCTAGCCGCCTGTAGGGGCGTTGAGTTGGCATTAGCGAGTCGACCTCGTCCACATGAGAGGTGAGGCTCGAGTAGCTCCATATTGTTATACTCATATATGCATTATATATTTCGTATCTGCACGTGTTCTTCCACAATGCCATAGATATGATGCCACACCATACTAATGTTACGACATAGTTCTGGTGATGATGCCATGTTGCTGATGGTAGCGAGCTGGCCTCAAGGACACAATGCCATGTGCATAGACACATGAAGGTGCACTATGAGATTGTGTTATGATCTACTTGTGTGATGAGCATAATGGGGCCTCATACACTTGTAGAGGGGCACTCATGTTTTCTCGCGACAATGTTTGGGTCAGTTGGCATATGGGTGTGTCCTAGCCATGTATACCTCTGGCTACGACGAGTACCTACGTGTGCCTTCTCCATGAGGTATCGCTATGTGGGGTGTGTTCTACACGTGCCTACTTCTGCGAAGCCACAAACACACTGTCATGCGGCATATGAACAGTACGTGCCTTCTTCGGCTAGTGTATGACCATGTCGCGTTGAGACCCGATGTAGGATGTGGCCAAGGTGCACATCCCATGCAGGCAACCAAGGAGTGAGTGGGCCACTTGGTGAGTCCATTCCATGTGACGACGTGATGCAGGGTGTAGCCGAGGAGTACACCTCATGCCATGTGGTTGGCATGCTCACTCTGCACCACATGAGGGGCTATTGCGATAGTTAGATGTTGTTCCTTCCTTCCTCCTTTGGTGGCTAGTTTAGTCACATAGTTATGTATTGTGCCATTTCAAAGATTGTGAATCTTCTTTTGGTTATTGATGACTTTTATTTTGATTTTGAGGACCAACAAAAATTTGATTTATCTTGCTTGTGATGGTTTAGCTAGACCTTGTGATCTTATTTGTACATAGCCCTCATGGTTACATATGATTTAGTGTTGAAATTGTGTCCATTTCTTGGTTTATTGCTGAAATTGAATCTTTATTTGATATTTATTTACGATCTTTGGTGGCTAAACTAGTTTTATATTTGTTGTTTTGAAATGCTAGTCTTGTGTTGTAATCTGATTTCTCATCGAGAACGAGAGAGTCTGACTCGATTGAGTGTATACGAGGAAGTAGACATAGGAAACTTTGAGGATGGGGGTATGTGAGGCTGTTACACAGCTAGGACCCACTACCCACCTATGTATGATGACTATCTCTTGGAGGCTAACCACCTTATTCAACAAGAGATAGGTCATTGTGGTCTTGTTTGGATGGTCTCACCGTGTGTGTGTGGCCTAACACCATCAAACCACTAAGTGTGAGGTATGGATTATGTGAGATGGATATTGGCTCTTGGCTCATGGATTATGTATCATGGATTAGTATGCTGCTTACCGGTTTCTAGATGGACCCTTCTGTAGCCTTGTGATGTGATTCCCAATGATGTAAGTATGTATGTATGTATAAATGCATGTTTCATCTTGGATATGGTTACATATGAAAAGTTCAAAGGTTGGCTTATTGTGCTTTAGAAAGTGTAAATTGTTATATTTTGTTGAAAATGATGCCAAATATGTTCTAATATGTGAGATTGGAAGTGTGTAGAAAACAAATATTGTTGCAAACAATGGTGTTTTGGAAAGAATTGAATGATTATGCATCTTCTTTACCCTATTCTTAGTGGAAATCAATGTGTATCTTAACCTATCCTTAAATGAATGTGAATGTTAAAATAAATGCTTATTTTGAGAATTGTGACACATGTGATGTTAACAAGATTAACCATGTTATTTTGTTTCATGTTGAGACCTTATGAGTAAGGCATATGTCAATATTTTGATAATGATTCTTAGAAAGGTGAATGTTATAAGGATGACCTTTCTATTTCGTTTAGTGATGAATGATGTATACTATATTTCTCATCTTTGGGATGGAGTACACTCTTTTAATGTTGATTATTAGATTTTGAGTACTAATGTGTGACATGGCTACATATTGAGTTTACATGACTTCTAGGAGTAAGTGAAATCTTAGGGAGGGAGGATGTAACACCTCTCTAACCCCAGCCTAGATAAGATAGCATTTCTATTTCGATTTCGATTTGGTATTCTAACTATTAAATGTTGTTATAATGAGATTAGACATTGATGATTATGGGAAACATTATCATGATTAGTTGTTATTTTGGATTACATACTTAAATGTTTATATACTGTTATCATTTCTTTTGTATGATTATGGACATGAAAGGGATGATGTCGTAATACTCGTATCCAAGAGGCTTACGATATCATGACCCTCTTCCTGATGATTGATGTTGCTTCAACTATATGATATATGTTATATGCACATGTACTGTGACGTGTGATTGGAGTGATACAGGTACTGAGTATCGACTCTGCCTGGATCTACAGGCTTGAGCGTACTCATATTCCCCAATGGTGGTTATTGGAGGTAGTCACAGGCCAAACGTCCCCTACCCTAGCCCACTGCACCTTGTTAGTGCGGTGTTCTCGTATTGTTGTCTTATCGTCCGGTTACCTAATGTTTCATGATGTGGTTTCATAGATGGTATTTAATAATGTTTTATTGATTGGAGATTGGAATGGTTATATCCATGAGGTTTTAAATATGTTGTTTTAAGTGATTTTTATTGATCATTCGAGAGAATGATATATTTCATTTAGTAATTTTAAATGATTTTATTAATCCTTTTTGTGAGCTCTTATAGTCTTATTTAAATCTTGTTAGGGAGTTTGTGTGTATTTTAATGTTGGATTTAAATTATTATTTTTATATGTAATGGGGAATGTTCTATATTTAGTGATTTTAATTAATTGATTTGGGGAGCTTTAATAGCTTGTTTAATAAAATGTCTTATTTCATTTTCTATTGTTTTGAGAGTATATAAAATGGAAGGAAGATTTGTTTTGGGGGAGTTATCTTTTGAAGGAGATGAATTTTTTTGTTTTGGGGAAAGAGGAGAAGCCCCATGATTTGGGCGATAGAGTTGGGGAGAAATGTGGGAGATTCTCTGAGAAGAAACTTGTGGGTATTGGATTGTTGATTTTAGCATGCCATTTCCTCCTTGATGTTCTATTTTGGAACCTAGCCATGCCTTACATACAAAGCATTCTCTCATTTCAATTTTGGGGTAGCATTGAGGTATTTCTCTCTATGGTTCTTGAAACCCTTGAAATTCTGGTGATATTGAATGCGATTTAGCTTAGGAATAGTGTGCTTTGCATTTCCTTATGGTAGATTTATTCCTCTATTTTATTTGTACGAATATGGGGAGGTTGGATAATGTTTGTATGGGATTCAATTAGTTGCTCTATAGTTTTCTTTATGGAAGACTTGATTGTGCATTTTTAGCTTGTTTCCTTGTCATTGCTTGTTCTTAAATAGATCCATTCTCTTGTCCTAAACTTTGAAACAAAGGTGGAATTCAACTAGAAATAGTTAAATATGAAATGGGTTGTTGGCAAAATGGATTTCTGGGCACTTCCATTCTCTTTCTTTGTTCCCCAATTTGTGAAAACATGTTTTTTGATGCTGCTCTTTAACCACTTGATATAAATGCAAAATAAAGTTGGATTCCATGTAGAAACACCCATATCTCAACTAGGTCTTTTTTTATTTTTAATCCGGGCACTTTCATTTTTCATGTTTTTGCTCAACTTGGCTAAAAAACGTGTTTTTCAAAACAACACTTTATTTTTGGTTGTAAAATTAGAAACCAAAGGTGGAATCCAACTGGAAATGTCAAAATTTGAATTGAGTCAAGCTTAGAATTTTAATCTTGGCACTTTGAATTTTTATGCCCTCTTTTCATTCCATTGAGCAACAACTGGAACCTTGTTTTGTGCCACCATTACTTAGTAGTTTTTAATTGATTTAAAAATGGTTTTGCAGGATGATTTAATGAGGTAATACTGTTTATATGTTTGGATTCTTTTTATTAAGTTAACAATGAAGGTTCGAATGGTATTTGATCTTTTTGTTAGTGGATGTGATCAGCTATTTAAATGATTTAACAACAATGTTTGGTTGGCTATGTTAAATAGTTTTAATGATGGATTTTAGTGGCTTTTTCATTGTTTCATATTTTCTATGGATTCCTCATCTGGTTAAACGAGGTGAGCTTAGGTCTTGGTAATTATAGTGGTTTTATGGAGTGGCTCTCTATGGGCCCAGGGCCCGCAAGTTGCTACCAAAAGAACTAGTAGCAGAGTTATTGTAAATAAGTGTTAACTAAATAAAAAAATTAGGGTAAAACACTTATAAGATAATGAGTCCTCGTGCATGGCCTTGAGCGCTTGTAAAGGTTAAGGATGCACTCAAGAGGGCCTATCCATCTGCGGGGCGTTGAGTTATTCATTTACGAGGCATTGATTCAGGCATGATTGAGTCTCCTCATCTGTATGAGAGGTGTACTTGATTCTATATGGTGCCATCCCTTCAAGCACTTATGATGACACTCCATCTGATTTGCACTCTAGTATGTAGTACCTTAGTAGTCGTGAGTAGTACCCGACATGTTATTGTATGAGCATCTTCATGTTGTGACATTGGCTTTAATGCATTGTATTTCGTGTTTGCTCTGTGTTTGATGTGAGTGTTTTCCATATGTTACCCTTGCCTTGTTATCTCTATTTGGGCCTTGTGTCTACCTCTGAGCACGGTGGGGTGGTCTCTTTTGAGTCCACATGGTAGGGAGGCGTTGCCACTACCATTGGGGACCAATGTACAGGTTATTAGAGAATTAGTTGGAGGTGTTCTCTTTTGTATTTATTTAATCAGATGATGTATCTTATTCATAGCTATGCCATTGTACTCATGTATATTCTTTTATGTATATTGTATTCTCTTGAGAGAGAAGATGTAATCATATAATTTAATGAGAAGAAATGTGATGGTTTATATTTAGCTTACAGGTTTCGGTGTTGGTATCAGACTCGCTTGTACTATGATGATCATTATGGCATTTCTTTCAGAAGTTTTCATGCAAAAATTAGAGCATTGGCTGTGTATTTCCTTCTTGCAATAGTCTGCAAAAGTTCTGGCGCAACACAACTTTCTGTTTATTGCTCTATGTTGCTGCTGCTAACGTTCCGGCGCAACACAACTTTTTGTTTGTTGCTTTGTGTTGCTGTTGCTAAAGTTCTGACACAACACAACTTTCTATTTGTTGCTCTATGTTGTTGTTGCTAAAGTTCCAACGCATTAGAGCTTTATGTATTTGTTCTGTGATGTTACGACAGAAAGTTTCAGAGTAGAAAGTTCCAGAGCACTGGTGTAGAAAGTTTCAGAATAGGAAGTTCCGGAGCAAAATTTTTGGAGCTATCCTGTTTGCTCCTATTCAGATTTTCTCTGGAGGGTAAATCTGTCCTATCCTCTTGGTTGTACATTTGGCCATGCTTGGCCATGTATGTTGTCAATATATCGTATTGACAACTACTAATGTGTAGGTTATTCTTCATGTGTTTAATATATATATATCTTTGTCCTCTTTTGGCTCTTATCCTTCGGGGTTGTGTAGCGAGATGCTACAATCTAATAGCTTGGAGAGGAAAAGGGAGAGAAAAACAAAGAGAATTGAAATGGGGTGATGATGCACCTAGATTGAATGAGTTTCTTTCTACCCACTACAACATAAAGAATTAATCAAACTGTAAGGAGAAACTTACACAATTCTTTGTTATACTAGCTCCTAGAGGCATGCATGGAGGTTAGGGTTTGAAAAGCACCAAGAGGGACAAGTTGATCCACATTTAGATTTTGCAAAAAATATTAAAACATCGAACACACATAGAAAGCAACAAAACATTCATTCAAACATGAAGGTAAGAAGGTTTTGCAAAACACAGTAGAGATCAAAAGAGTTAAAATAGAAATTTCTATCCATTTAGAGGCATGGAGCTAGTTTATAGTTGTAGAGATGTAAAATTAATGTATATACCAATCATGGGATAATATAACCAATTCTATACACACTGGATATTGCGACAATGACATCTCAATACAACAGATTATAAAATACCACAAATTATAAATACCACATGCCACACTTAATATTACTGGTGGGGCTATGCATTTGAGACACAAATGATAGAGCATTGAAAATGACGCCAAATGAGATGAATACGCACAAAACCAAGTTTAGTTTGGGTTATAAAGCATGCACATTGGATCTAAAGATGCCTGATCTCAAATGCAAATACATGAACATCAATTGAAACATGGCTAGGTGTGAAAATCACACAGGTGATATGCATACGCTGGATGCAACTTGATATGAGCTCCATGATCAAGCCATGACGCTCTGGTAAAATCCTGTTAATTCCTCAAAAGCATTATTGGTGATGTGAACTTGTTGAGTTACTTGTGAATGAGTCATTGCTATGCTTGACTGTGCCAACTTCGAGCGGGTTCTAGATATCTCTCTCTACATGCCAAGAAAACTGACTACTGGATTACTAAAAGTCACCGGTGCTTGGAATTGTCAATCAAAGTTAGTAGATATTGGTGCTCCAATCCTTGCTGAATTCATTGGATATGTGTGGCCAAAGCAGGAGGCTCAACCATGTGTGATGATCGCCTATCTTCTGCCAAGATCTGCAATGTAATGGAATATAGCTCAAGAAGTAATATGGGAATGTTGGCAATAAATGAAATTCTTAGGTAGAGGGCTATGTCCCTACTTGATGTAGACCAATAAGGGGTTTTCATCCCTCACTTAGTTGACAGGAATCACATCCAAAACTTATTGTGCCTTTCAACGGCTAAGGGACCAATATAAATATGATGCACACTACCTTCCTCAAATGAGGCCGGCCAAAAACATAGAAACTCGCCTTCCTAAGGAGGTTGGCCTGAGAACACATCGAAAGTAAATTTAACTATTATTAATTAATAATTTAAAATTTTATTTTATTTATTATATTAATATTATCTATTGAGTTTAGTGTTTAAAAACACTTTTCTCGCCAAGATTAAATTTTGAGGAGTATTCAAATTTCGGGGACATAAAAATCCTCCCTGCCCAATGTTGCTTGCCCTCAAGCAACTATAGGCCTATGTTCTTGAGAGCCAAATCGATCCATATGTGATCAAAGATACGATCTTGGAGGTATGACCACTTGTACCAAGTCTTCTACTACTCTACTCTGATATTAACCTCATTAGGCCCATAACTATGATACAAATCTTCATGATCCCAATGAATGAATGCACTAAACATATCGATACCCGGATCATAGCTCATCACACTGTCACAACCAACAACTATGAAGAGACAAATGTATCTCAGAGGGCTATCAACACCTGCTAACTCCCTAACTCTGAAAGGTTTCCCATTGATCTACAAAACTTTAGTAAGAGGTGTAAGAAAAAGCATATTAGTCCACCCTAGGTTGCTGATGTAGGTTAGTACATCATCCCAAAATCTAAAAATCTGACCCGTGATGATGCAATAAGTACCTCTAATGACCATGGATGATCATGCCTCATCATTATACCAAGGGGGATGTTCCATATTCTTCCCAACCACCAAAATAGTCGTTGTCCTCCAAGTACCCTTAAGGTGATCCATGTATAACACTGTAGGATATGAACCTCTCATTAAAGCATGGAGTAGAGCCTCGTGAATAAGGGCTGGAACAATAATGTCCTTATGCTTACATTCATTGTAACCCCACTATAACACAAACATTTGCACCTCAAAACCAAGTGTTATGACAATATCTCCATACCTAGGATCATAGATTAGCTGGAACTTCATTCCTCCCTATGATTGACCAAAGAATCAACCCAAACCAAACCACCCATTTCTCCATCTCCATATGTAGGCACACTATTAGTAGTTGATCCACTTTGTGAGTGCTCCATCATACCGTCTAATGGTATGTGGTGAGCCTTCAAGCATCACACCAAAAGAGATGACATCATCTCCACATAAAGCAAGTCATGGGGACAAACCAAGAATTCTCAACTATATCTTGAATCTGATTGCTCCATGTGCTTGGCTACCATACAAGGTTCATTCCCCACATGCCACACACCTTGATTCTTCTTTGCATTCATAATGAATTGTTGTACTAACTTGCCCCCCTTGTGTCTAAATAAGTTCCCATGTTCATCTTTCGGGAGAGTGCCAACAAGAGAAGGAGACCTCTTGCTATCACCCTTATGAGTGGGAGCAACCAACTCAAGACTAAATAAGACCCAAGGACAGTTGTTCCAAATTAGGAAATCAGAATAGATATCACACCTTTCCATGGTGTCTCCAATCACATCAAACTTCTCCCTCTTCATTGCTTCACACTCTCCAACAATTGTTGGTCCCACATGAGTTCCTCCATGAGAATCATAACCCTTAAGGCTAGTCCTTCTAGTTATCATAACGTGGTGATGTGAGGGTATAGGTCTACTGTCATACCTCAAAAAAATAGCCCATCCCTCATGCTTAAATGTGATGTCTTCTATGACATAATGGTTATCAACACATGTTGGTTCACGAGTTGTCACCAAGTACAAATTTGGTGTTACAAATTCAGTCCTATAGCTGCAAACACTGTCTCCATAGAATTCTCCAAGACCTTTTATTGTGTCCTCACTCTTTGCCTTCTTTATACTACCCTTAAGCTCAAGAGTGAGCTTATCCACTTCATCTTCCTTCCCTCTCAAGGCATCCACATAAATCTTAGCAAGTGCAAGGAGATGACCCTTATCCACGAGTAAGTGTAGGAAGTTTGACCTTACTACCATCAAATTCTCTTGGCATTTGTGCAGATCATCATTGAGAGGTACCTCCTTTTAGTCCTTCGAGACCACCTAGGGCCTTCCAACACAAATCTTCCATCATCTTATGAATGTCATCAAAGTGAGTTAGGGCTGTCGCGATCTGACTATCACTCATCCTTAATTTCCTATCCAATGTGTGAAAGGTTGCGTGCAAATTCATGCAACAATACAAACTATGCTAATAGTAGAGATTAGTAACAAATTCAACAACACCAATCATGGGATAATATAACCAATTCTATACGCACCGGATATTGCGACAGTGACGACTCAATACAACATATTATAAATACCACATGCCACACTTAATATTACTGGTGGGGCTACACATTTGAGACACAAATGATAGAGCACTGCAAATGACACCAAATGAAATGAATACACACAGAACTAGGTTCGGTCTAGGTTACAGATCATGCACATTGGATTTGAAGATACCCAATCTCAAATATAAATACATGAACATCAATTGAAACACGACTAGGTGTGAAAATCACATAGGTGATATGCATATGCTGGCAAAAACATGATATGATCCCCATGATCAAGCCATGACGCTCTGGTAAAATCCTGTTAATGCCTCAAAATCCTTATTTGTGATGCAATCTCCCTAAGTTACTTGCGGATGAGTCATTGCTATGCTTGACTGTGCCAACTTCGAGCAGGTTCCAAATATCTCTCTCTATGCACCAGGAAAACTCACTACTGGATTACTAGAAGTCACCGATGCTTGGAATTGTCAATCAAAGTTAGCAAATAATGGCACTTCAATCCTTGTTGAACTCATTGGATATGCGTGGCCAGAGCTGGAGGCTCGGCCACAGGTGATGATTACCTATCTTATGCCAAGATTTGCAATGCAATGGAATATAGCTCAAGAAGTAATATGGGAATGTTGGTAATAGACAAACTTCTTAGGCAGAGGGCTACATCCCTACCTGATGTAGACCAATAAGGGGTTTTCATCCCTCACTTAGTCAACAAGAATCACATCCAAAATTTGTTGTACCTTTTAATAGCTAAGGGACCAATATAAATATGATGCACACTGCCTTCCTTAAATGAGGTCAGCCAAACACAAAAACTTGCCTTCCTAAAGAGGTCGGCCTCATAACACAATGAAAGTAAATTTAAATATTATTAATTAATAATTTAAATTTTTATTTTATTTATTATATTTAATATTATCTATTGAGTTTAGCATTTAAAAGCACTTTTCTCGCCAAGATTAAATTTTGAGGAGTATTCAAAATTCGGGGACATGACAAAAACTTACACAATTCTTTGTTATACCAGCTCCTAGAGGCATGTATGGAGTTTAGGGTTGAAAAGCACCAAGAGGGACAAGTTGATCCACATTTAGCTTTTGTAAAAAATCTTAAAACATCATACACACATAGAAAACAATAGAACATTCATTTAGACATGAAGGTAAGAAGGTTTTGCAAAACACATTAGAGATCAAAAGAGTTAAAATAGAAATTTCTATTCATTTAGAGGTATGGAGCTAGTTTATAGTTGTAGAGATGCAAAATGCATGTATTATATCCTAGAAAAAAATGAAAACCTTTACAAAATGAGCACAAAGTGCTTTTAAACCCTATAAGAGGTACATGAATAGAGATCACATGACAAGGAATGAAACCCTAGTCATGGCCCTATCGGTGAAATGCAAACATGTGTGCATGAAATCCCAAGATGGAGGCATGTAAAACATTCCTTACACCCTTGCCATACTACTACATTGATGAATCCTTGAAATGGATTGCAGAAACCCCCATGAAATTCACTAAAAAAATCATGACCAAGGTGGCATTTTGATAGAAAAGGAGTCCACAATCCAATAAATGGAGCATGGGAACTATGTTTCCCCTTGGAATACATGAAAATATAGTTAAAACCCTTTCTAGAGCTCCATGGATCAAAAATTGGTAGTTGTGGGAGTTGTTATAGTATTAATGGTGATTTTGGGTCGAAGGGAGGAAATTCAATGGGCAATAGAAGCCGAGTGGAACTAGGAACTTGGGACTTAGTTCCAAGTTCTTGTTGGGTTTGGGGTTCCAGCTGAAACTTGGAACTTGAGCATTTAAGAAAATGCAATTATCGAACGAGCATTGGGCCTGGGAGAGAACTTAGAATTGAAACTAAATAGAAATGGTGAGCATCAGGCTCAAAAGAAAAGTTGGAACTTGGTTTCCAAGAGAATGATTTGATGCGCAACAAGATCTAGTTGAAGTTAGAAAATTGGAACCTTGTTATAGGTTCTTATCAAGTCTTGGGTTCTAGTTGAAACCTAGAAAAGTCTCGATGAGGATAAGATTCAATAGGGAAAGGGGACTTGGAACTTAGGTTCTAGGTTCTCATCAAGGGTCCTAGGTTTTGGTTAGAACCTAGGAAGAAAGCACCGAGTGGTGAAAGCTGGAAGGAACTTGGAACTTGGAGTCGGGTTCCAAGTTTCATTCGGGGCCCACAACTCGATGGGGAACTTAGGGGAAGGGGAGGAGGAACTTGGTTCCAAGCTTCGGCCAGGGCTCACTACCTGATAAGGAACTAGGGAAAGACT
Source organism: Sequoia sempervirens (assembly GCA_007258455.2). Lineage (NCBI taxonomy): Eukaryota > Viridiplantae > Streptophyta > Pinopsida > Cupressales > Cupressaceae > Sequoia > Sequoia sempervirens. The sequence continues at coordinate 8,797 of VDFB02259590.1, read as the reverse complement.
TAGTGGGGTGTGGGCCTAGTAGGGCCTCCAATGCTAGAACATGACTTTTGTGCTAGACTAGGACTCCAGTGATAGACTTGGACACTTGAGCATTCACACTAGCGTCCCCTCTAGGAGCTAGTGTCTTCTAATGCCACGTTTTATCATTTCATCATTCGAATGAGTCTTTTGACCATTTTTTGGGGAGACTTTATGTATACAAGTTGTTCCGCTTGGTCTAGAGAGTCTTCTTATGTTGTCATTTCAATGACAAGTGTCGTACATCCTTTTTATGGCATCTCCTTTCTTGGGAAGTGTGTCATTACCTAGAAGCAACTTGCCTTCATTCTAGTTAGTGGAGGGTTTGCACCTCTTGACTAGGAAACCTCTTGTGAAGGTTGGCCATTGTGTTTGGATGTTGTCTAAGGTTGTTGTTGAGTGGATTGAATGTGAATGTGCCCTAGTCCCACTCCTTGTTCGAGAAATCTATGGTTGCATCGTCTAGTGGAGGGGTGTTAACTCCTATTCGTTCCACCATCTATGTAGATTTATAGGGGTGTTGCAAGAGTTTTTAAGTGTGTCTTGGTGTGGGTTGGAGGTTGATGATTCCCTCATCCTACCCTTGTGTTGTGTTGTAAAAGAACACAGTCGTGGATTTACACTTGATTTTCGTTTGGATGTTGTCTCTCCTCTCGTAGGTTCATCATGGTGGTCTCATCTTGCGATTGTTAAGTCTTGCACTGGTGCCACCTTGCATGTGCAATGGTGTGGTTGTTCTTGTTGTCATTGCCCTTGTGTTGTGTTTCACATGACACTCGTGTGTACATTTTTATGCAAGTGTGACATGTTGTCATATCTTCGATGCTGATGTCATTGTTTCAAAAAAATGTTTCATGAAGTTTTGTCCTAGGTGTCATCCCAAGACATTACATCTAGTATCAAATCCCATGTTGGAGCCTTAGGATATCTGGTTCATTCTTTCCCATGTGTTTATTTATGTTTGGAAGGTGATTGTTCAAGTGCATGTGGTTGTGAGTTAGTTGTTTGGGTTTCTTGCTTGGGTGCCTTTGCATGGCATTCCAAAGGGTTTGATTGGACCCAACTTGTGTAGTGTGTTTGAGGAGGAAGGGTGCATCTTAGGTCTTATCACACTTGTCAAGGAAGGAAGGATACCCTTGGTTGAGAATCTTCTAAGGTGGAGAATGATCATTCTCTGGTGTGTTGCTTGTTGTGTACGAGCATGTGTTGGGACTTCATGAGTTTGTGCATGCAATTGGTAACAAGTGTTGTTTCATGGGTGGCCCTTGTGTGATATATTTGAGTGCTTGCTTGCGAGGGTTAGTTAGACCCAAGAGTTTGTCAATAATTTTCCTTCTTATGTGATTTTCTTCTTGATGTCTTGATCCTTGCTAGGTATGAATGTGTAGTGACCCTTGTGTGGTCCTATTTGTTCTTGTGTGTCCTCTTTGGATGACATGAATGTGAAGAATCTTTTGATTTAAAAAGAATGTTAGTATTTTGACTCATGATTGAGCATTTTGAATTATCTTATGTGAGCTATGCACTTGAATGTTAAAGAGGTGACATTTTTTCATATGCTTGATATGTGAAAAAGGTGGTGATGTGGTAATGTTTGTCAAAAGTGCATTGTGCATTGGTTTTCATGTGAGTGCATGTCATATGCATGAAATTACTATGTTGGTACATAAAAAGAGATATTAAAATTGTTTTTAATAACATATTTGGGTCAATGAATTATGTCCCCAATTATGTTTGGTTCCTAGGATTCTTGGGGAAACCTAGATGGTTAAATTGCATTATAATTGTAATTTCCCTATGAGCTTAAACCTGGCATGGAAAATAAATTATTTTGAATGTTACAGGAACCCTAATATGTATTCCCTTACATAGTGATGTAATTATGTTGCATTGAAGTTGTAAGTGCTTGCAAGTTTGGGCTTTGTTGAATGATCAAGTGAATTGGTGCTTTGTGTTTGTGATGTGTTAGAGTCTTAGACGACTTGCCTGTTTGGTGTATTTAAGCATGTTCTGTAACACACTCTGGATGTTATATTCCTTGGTGTCATGTAGCTTTTTACTCCCTCAATTGTGGCGAGTGTTAGTCACACAATTTACGTAATTGTGCCCTCTATGTTTGGTGTTGTATTTAGTGATGAATTTCCCAATCTTTGTAAGGACTAACATTGAGTTTTTAAGTCTTTTTACAAGTACTCTAGTCATCAATTTTACCCTTGGTCTATTTTGTGACCCTTGGCCACACTCAATTTATTGTTTCAATTGAGCTTATTTTATGATTTAATGTTGAAGTTATTAATTCTCCCTCTTGGGCATTCCTTATCCTTATGGTGGCTATTCTAAATGTTTTGAACTATTGGTCCTATTTGGTGTTGTGTTGTTCTCTATAGAATGTGCAAGGGAGTAGATCGCAAAGAATGTGCTAATTCTTTATGTTTGTATTAATTTGAACTATGTTGAACTGAAATTCCTTGCCCCTTGTTAAATGAAAGTGGATGCTTTGTGAAGTGCAAGAAAACTTATGAATTTCAATGTATGCATGTGAATCTTTTGGCTTTGAGTAGTTGTGATTTGATGTAAATATATTGTGTTTAGCATTGCATGAAGTGTATTTAAATCTCTATATGAGAGTTTTTGTATTTTTGTGCCTTATGAGCTTGAAATTGAGTTATGTGGAAGTTTGTGTTTTCATCATGCTTGGCTCTATTTGTTAGCAGGTGATTGTTTGTGATTTAGTCCACCAACTATGTTTGTTGTGGTCTTGTGACGATGTTTCCTAGTGCTTCAACATTAGTTAAGTGTTTGATTGTGGTATTGTAAGCATCGAAAGCCATGTTATGTAGTAGCATGAAGGCGAACATTGTGTCATTTTGGATGTAGTTTCCATAGCTGAACTTATGCTTGACATAGTGTTGGGTAGTGGTGTTGTGTGAATAATTGCTTTGGCACATACTATTTATATTGATTATAATAATTATATCTTTGTATCTATCTCATGTTTGGTTGCCAATTGAATTTAGCCTAGTGGTTGTAGGAGTTCCTCCTTGGTATTTTTGAGTGGTTCCTAGCATAGCGCTATAAGGGGTGTCATTCTTGTAAGAATTGGTTATCATGTGCATTCTCATTAGAGAGTACTTGGTGTTTGAAACTTGAAGAGGTTTTGTATTGCCTTGTTGATGATGTTTTCAAGATCTCATTGGGTTGTTTAACCCTTAGGTTGGTCATAGTTGATCATTGTGGCAACGAAAAACATTTTTTTTTCTCCTATGCTTAGTGTTTATTCGCCTCCTTGGTTATTTCCTTGTGAGTTTTGGTGTTTCTAAGCCTCATTTATTCAAAGTGCTTATGCTTTTCAAAGATATTTTCCTAGATTCTTGCCTCCAAGAACCCTTAAGTTGTGCCTAGTTTCTCATTGAGAAGCTAGCATGTTAAGTAAATTCTCACTTTTCCTAAGTACTACTTGAGGGAGAACCTCATGGAGTGTGACCATGGTTGGAAGTGAGACATGCTCTTGGTGAGCATGGTGGTGAGGTAGTGTTGTCTCTATCCTTGTGGGATGGTTTTCCTTGGATTTTTAGTTATAGCCTTGAAGGTTAAGGTCTTGGTCTTAGGACATACCATAGGAAGTGTAGTCTTGTGAAGTTGTAATTTTTTTCAAGCTTGTGTGCCTTACTTTGGTTGAGTTGGCTTGTTGTTAGTTGGACCTTGTAGTTGGTCCTTTCCCTTAGTTGCAATGGTAGTGGTGATCTCCAAGGTGGTTGCACACCTAGTGGTCGGTGTTCACTTGACTTGTGCACCTCTAGAGATATGTGTGTTGTGTGTTTGATTGTGCTTGAAGGATTAAGTAATAAGTATACCTTATCCTTGATTTGTACAAGCTTCCAGGATTAAACCTAATCTTAGTGGGGTAGGATGTAATTTCCTTCTCGTTTGCATCCTTGAGATCTCTGTGAGTTGGTTGTGGCTTCTTTTCTTGCTCTAAATGGTGTGTTTAATCCACCACACATGTTTTGATATAAGGTTCCTCAACAAGTCAATTGTTGGTGTTGTTTCATTGAGAAGTGCATTTAGCATTATGCCAAGTTCCTTGTGAGGCCTTGATGTATTTTTGTGGTTGTAGTATTTCTTAAGATGCATGTGTGATGCTTAAATGATTGGTTCATCATTATGCTTCAATTCAATGATATGCATATTATATTTATGTTGTGATTAAATGTTAGCATGATTTGATGACATATAGATGCGTTAATTTATTTTATATGATGTTGTACCTCGTTGGGTGTTTATACTATGCTTTGACTATTTATATATTAAGCAGGTACACTTGATAGGTGTGTGGAGTGGTTATAGGTATAGGATTATTTCTCCACCTAGTTACATAGATCTGAGTTATTCCCCAACAATGATTATTTTGGAGACATCATACTAGGATAAATCCTTTATGTTATTTATCATTGTACTCAAATTGAGCATGGTATGTGTCATGTTTGATCTTGTGTGAACATGGATCCAAATTGGAGGCGATTCTGGAATCTGTCTATGTTGTGAGTTATCAATAATTGTCTGGTTTAATTTAATAATTTAATTTCCTCGTTTTCATAAATGAATTTTTAAGGAATGAAATGATTGCTTTTATCATTAGTGAAATAAATTCCATGTTTTGGAAAAAGGTGAAAAATAAATTCCATCTAATCCTAACCTTTCATCTTATTCACATGGATCATAATTTAATTTGTTCCTCATGTGACAAATGCCCCCTTCACATGTCTAACTAACTTCTTCTCTAGATTCATTGAATCTAGACACCTTCCCAAAAGTCAAACTAACTTTTCATCTTATCTATTCATCTCATTTAACCTCTTAATCCTAGGCATTGCCATAAGGATTTTTGTCTTTGTCTTTATCTCAATCCTAAACCTAGATCTCATCAATCATTTGACATTTGTCATATGATTGCATCCTTTCTCCGAACCCTAATCCTCCTTCAATCTTAGCCATCCATCATCAATCATTTCTAATAATTGATTTTGCCTCTTCAAGACTATATCTAGAGGCTCTCATCCTTCATTTTCACCTAATGCAATCACTTATCAAGCTACCATACCTACATGCTATCAAAATCTCCATTGAATCAAGCTTATCATCACCATTATCAAGTCATATCAGGGTTATATTAAAGCATTGAGCAATCCACATATCAACATCAAAGTGCCAATCAAATGGAATAAGAGTGCACTCCATTTCCACTCATCGAGGAGAGAAGCAAAGATTATAGGTGAAGGTATTGTGCTTTTGTATTACTTTTATCTTCCTTTGTTTACCTTCAATCTTTTTCTGGAACCTCTTCACTCCAATTCTAAAGATTGGTAAAAATATTTTGGCGTGCTACCAATTTTGATGCAATCTTCTCATTTCTCCTCCATTTGTTTATGCTTTTGTATTTTGATGACATGCTCACCCTTAAGGGAGCATAGGACTTCCTCTAAAACTTTTAATTTGGAGTTTTAAATTAGATTTAAATTTATTTTATTTTTTTGAAAAATGCAATCTTGTGCCATTATAATGCCAAAATTTTTGAAAATGCTTGGAGTTTGAAATTTATCGCATGAATTAGGTGTTGAGTGTATTTGAATCAAAAGGGCACCTTTCATTTTTAGAAATTATGAGTTTTAGAAAAATGGAAAAATTGAAGCTCCATTAATGGAGTTTGCATGTAAATTTTTGGTTTTTGGCTTTGAAAATTAAATTGAAAATTTGAATTTTCAAAGTGAATTTGAATGCTTTGTTTTGGGGGAATTTGAGTCTCCTTAATAGATTTTTGTAAGTTGTTTTAAGACCATGTTTAAAATTTGCGAGCCAAACTTTTATGCCATAATTATGTCTTGTTTTTCATGCCATGCCTAAATAGTGAATTAGTGTGATGAGCCTAGGACTCGAGGTGTAGGGTGTAGGAAAGGGGTGGCTCCCAACATTTTCTAGAGCACAAAGGAGCTTGAGCTTATCTCATTGGAGAGTTTCCTTAATAAGCAAGATAAGGAATCCTATGGTATAGCCATAGTGCTAGTACCAAGTTTGTGGAGGGTTTGTACCTCCTGGTTTGGCAACCTCTTGTGAAGGTTGGCCCTTGTGTTTAGATGTTGTCTAAGGTTGTTGTTGAGTAGATTGGAGGTGTAATGGTGTGAATTTGTACCCCTTGAAAATTCCCAGTTTATACACCCCTTACCTTATAAAACATGATCCCGATGTATTTTCCACATTCACTTCCACCTTCCATCCACTTGGTAGCTATTTTGTGTGTTGGTGGGGGATATTTTGTTTAGGATGCTAGTGTGGTGTGTTGCCATCTTGACAAGATTCCTGCCTCTGGAATCCATAGAGTCGTTACACTCCTCCATTGGACGCAAAGTGTAACGCTTCCTGGCCCTTCAAGCAACTTCAAACAACCTTTTTGCCTCCATTCTTCCTTTCAAATTGTAATCTTCTTCATTCAACTCGGGCTCTTGATCATTTTGGACTCTACACACTCACTTTCAACTCCTTCACTCTCACGTTTGAACTCCATTGTAGCTAAAAGTTGCTATTTTATTGGCTCCTCTTCTTCGTTGTTGCAACAACGTTGGGCTTTGGAGAGCTTGCAAGCTCACATCTTCCTTCTATGTGCCTTGAGAGCAACTAGTTGGGAAAGTGATATCCATTCACTATCATCTTGCTTTACATCATCTACTTTCGTAATAGTGTATTGTGTTTGCTTATTGCTTGGTATTTCCATTTCTATAACTTCTTTATCATCTTTCTACAATTGTTGCTATCTGGCTGTTCGTGGAGGAAGAAACACCAAAGCGGGGGATTGATTGAGGCAGTCCTCTAAACACAACCCCAACATTTTCTCATTCTTCTATGTGTAGGTTGTTTGCCAAGTGAAGTTCTCAAATACCTCAACTTGCGAGTTTGAAGGTCCATTTCTACCACCTTTCTCTTGTCATTCTAGCTTAGTATTCTTGAAGTATTCTTCTTGTTGTTTTGTTATTTCTGCATTTTCCATCTTTGTCATAACATAAAACCTTGTTGGTCAACCTGTTAGTTAATTTCCGAGTGTTTTTGTCTACACTTTACTCTTTATGTTGGTAAGAATGCCAACACCCCACTGAGACGCTAGTGTGCTATGCTGGAGTCTGTGTCCTACGTTGTTATCCTTAGGCAATGAGCTACTTAAGTTGCAAATTGAACCCTGGGATTTGACTCATTTGACCCCCTGAGACATTCGGGTTGGTAGAAGGATAGTGAAAGACTAGTTGTCTTGCCTTTTCAACACCTTAAACCTTAAACCTTTCTAAACCATTCATCTAGTTTGAGGTAGATCAGGGTAGCTTGTTGTTTGGGGCCCTCCCGTGACTTGGGGTCTTGAGCAGTTGGTCCCCCTCCTCTACAAGGTGAATGTGCTTTCATCCTACTCCTTGTTTTGGAAATTGATGGTTGTGTTGTGTAGTAGAAGGGTGTTAACTCCTAGTTGTTCCACCATTTATGTAGTTTCCATGGGTGTTATGAGAGTTTTTAAGTGTGTGTTAGTGCGGGTTGGAGGTTGGTGATTCCCTCATCCTACCCTTGTGTTGCGTTGTGAGAGAACGTAGTTGTGGGTTTGTACTTGGTCGTCGTTTGGATGTCGTCTCACCTCTCATAGGTTCATCATAGTGGTTCATCTTGTGATTGCTAAGTCTTTTGCTGGTGCCACCTTGCTTATGCAATGGTGAGGTTGTTCTTGTTGTCGTTGTCCTTGTGTTTTTTTGTTTCACATGACACTTGTGTGCACGTTGTTATGCAAGTGCAACATGTTATTGTCACATCTTCAACATTGTTGTCATTTCAAAACAAAGTTGTTTCGTCAAGTTTTTCCTAGGTGTGTCGGCTTCGGGCATTACAGTAAAATGAGGTGAAAAGGGATAGGCATAGATGGGAAAGGAAGGGGAAAACTAATTGGCATGAAAGTGTTTAAAACATGTGGATATTTTCTATGAAAGTGGACAAATGTGGGATAATGCTCAAGTCAAGCGAGCCATGATAGTGTCAAGGGAAAAATATGAGGCATTAAGATTAAAAAAGAGCATCAAATGGTTAAACATTTGAGGTTGGATATAAAATATTTGGCAACAAAAGTCAACATAATTGAATTTTGCATAATGAGAGCTAAGAGGAATGACAGAAGCCATTAGAATGGTAGATGAAGCAAGAGTTGGGTGGGAAGCATTAAGGTAGTGTAGGAGGTGAAAGATGAAATATAGGAAATTGTTCCTAAAGTATCATTGTTACATTCCTGATATTCTATATTTTTAAATATAATAAGGTGAGGCACTTGTGGCATGCCTAGCCTTAACATTAATTTTAGTTAAGACACTAATCCCTTTTAATTAAGATGAGGGGGTGTCTCCCTATATAGTTAAGCTTATAAATAGGGAGGAGATGTTCCTCCCAAATCATCATATCATCAAGTATTGAATTCATATATAATTATTTGATTATTGGAGATCACTCCCTCAAAGTGGTGTACTATTTTATAGATTTTTGCATTTAGTTCCAAGAAAAATCATAACACTTGTGGCAAGAAGGAAAAAGAGAACAATAAAGGGTTGGATGAATGAAAAATTGGAAACGAAATTTGTGCATAATCAAAAGAACGGATTATAGTCCCTAACTAAGATATATGCAAGAAGAGGTGTTGTATGTGTACAAGGGAACACTAGTTTAGAGGTTGTGAGGTACAAGAAAAGGAAAGTAGAATGTGCAGTTT